>JASAMX010007191.1:0-40141 GCA_030248175.1 Microlaimidae sp. YZB2_3
CGAGTCAGGGAAGTCAGGGAGAGGACAGGGAGAGCAAAAAGTGGTCAGGGAAGTCAGGGAGAAGACAGGGAGAGCTCTGACAAGTCAGGGAGAATTTTACGTTTTGGAAACATTAAAATGTATGATATATTTTATAAGTTTGAAAAAAATTTTTTCAAAATTTCGCGCCGACGGCGCGAAGTACGGCATGAAGTAATTATATTATAAGCGTTTTTAATGAAATGATTATTTTTATTTTGACAATAATTGAAATAGGAACTTATTATTATTAGTGCTTAAGCAGGCTTGGCTTATAACTCAAGCACTTAAATCTCTTCGGTTTCAAAATATCTTATTTAAAGGTAAATAATGTAGAAAATTATTCCCTAATTTGTCTAAAGATCTAATTTTTTATTTATTTTAGGTACATTGCCGCAGATATATACTCTTCAAGTTTCGTTTCTGCTTCTTCCACAGTTCAATAATAGCTTCATTTTTATCGCTTTTATTATTTTTTTGGGCTTATTTAAATATTTTTAAAAGTTTGTCCTTGCTTTTTTAGCGTTTGATAGTCATATTAGCATTATATATGCATAAGTGAGCAAAACGAATGGGTTTCTAAAATTATTTAAATTAAAGGCGTTTAAGTTTCTTTTTATGATAAAAACCAATCAAAATATAAAAATATAAATGAACTCCAAAAAATCCTAAAGTTTACGCACCTATGCGTTTATATTTTTGTAATTAGAGCTATGTCTGAGTCGAGTGTATAGACATCAGAAAATAAAAATTAAATTTGAAAAAGATAAGCAGTTAGCATTGCTGTTTTGACAACAATATTTTATTTTTTTTACAATAATATTTTTCGCCAACCTAAGTTATATTGTTTTTTTATCATTGAAATTATTATTGCAAAGGTAATTAAATAGCATTTTTATTATGTTTAATTATCTGATGCCCTACGACGGACTAGGAGCTTTGCTTTTTTGCCATGTTTATTTGTCTTTCACTTTGTCCTTGGTGTCCAAAACCAAAATTTTAGAAGTGGGCAGTGGTGTAGCCAGGGGAGGCGCCCCCCCCTCTCTCCTGAAATTCGGCAAACCCGGATTTTTTTGTAAGGGTGGACCCTTACATGTTTTGAATTTTGGGAAAAAAATTTTTCTTTAATATAAATTCAGAAACATTTCTGATGCATTCCAAAAGCATAAAAATACTCAAAAAACTTAAATTTTTCCCGCTTCGCGGGAAGTGTGCATTAATCATTTTGTTAGTTTTTTTTTATTTTGATGGATTGTACCATTCAATACATAGGTAAGGCGTGTGCCTTTGCCTCAGATATTGAATGGCAATACTATATAGATGTTAAAAAAACTCATATATTATAAGATATGTAGGTTTGATAATGGCTGTTTTAAACCCCTTAAAAATGGTTTTTACACTTGTGGGGTTGTCCGCCTTTCCATCTCCCCTTATGGTGAAGCGTGGCAGTTTGTATAGATTATTTTTTTACTTTTCAAATATTGAGTTATAAAAATTTAATACAAATCTTATTGCATTCTAAAATGAGAAATTAATCAATATAAAAATTTTTCCCGCTACGCGGGAAGGTCAGATTTCTATATATACAGTAAAATTAATATTATCAGTAATATTTTTTGTTATTATAACTTACACCATACTCATTCGCAAAATTTAAAGACATTAGAAAATAGATAGTTGTGTTATATACAATTTCATTGCCTAATGATTTTGAAGATCAGACATAATTGTTCAGAAATTAGGTAAAAAACAAGAGTAAAATGTATGTTCACAGAAACACCAGAGGACGATTTTTAAGTAGTTTTTAGTGCATATTTAAAAAAATTTCGCCTCCGGCGTCTGGGGGGACACTCCCAAGACCCCCTGGCCGACGCTTTGCGTCCGCTGGCGCCGCCACACGGCGCAGGCGGCAGTGCTGCACGCCACTTTTGTGGCACTTTCCCCCCCCAGACCGCCCCCCCAAATGAAATCCTAGCTACGCCAATGGAGGTGGGATAAGAATTGAAAGAAATATCTAAACCACAAAGGGTGGCTTATTAAATAAGATTAATCTAGTTTTCAATTATGTAGTGTGGACAGTGTTTAGTCTCCAAAATAAATGATCTCGTTGCTAAAATAAAAAAAAATTAAAATTTATCAATATTATAGTTATACTTATATAGTGTTTCTTTTATTTTTAGAAAATAAAATTCTGTGTGTTGTGTTCTGTTATCTAAAACTTAATTTAATTCAAGTCTTGTTTAATCAAATATATAATTTACTGTTAATTTATGCATAAATTTTAACTAAAGCAATAATAATACACTCTAAAAAATTAACAAAAGAGTGCAATCCCAAGGTTAGATATTGCATGTTATGGAAAGTGTCTAAGTATGCTTAAAAAAGCTTCTTTAAAAAGTCAGGGAGAGCTTTGCAAAAAGTCAGGGAGAATATGCCAAATTTTGGAAATTGGTCAGGGAAGACAGGGAGAGCACTTTGCCTGAAGCGCTGGAAACCCTGACTAGGGAAAGGGGTTGTTGATAGCTTTTGATTTAAAAAAAGTATTATATACTTTCGCGCTTTTCAATCATAAATGAACACGGTCAAAAAGCTAGGGGGTGGTGTTTACCCCGGGTAAATGACATTTCAAAATCTAGGGAGGGTCCTAGGTTGATCGAACCCCCTTAGCTTTCTAGATGGGGTCGACCTGGGGTGAAAGATTTTGAAACCTAGAGGAGGGTCAGGTAGGTGGGTGGGGTCCAATTTCCGAAACAAAATAATTTTAAACCATTAAATGTTTAAAAGTATAGTAGTTGTTTTATAAGATAATACCACATTTTATTGAATATAAAGCGATATTTAGGTATAAAAAAGGTGTAAAAACATGAATTTGTGTTAAAAATTCGCGTTTTTGGAAGAAAATTTAGTATAAAAAAGTACTTAAATTTTCTCGAGAAGGGAGGGGGTCAGATTTCAAAATTTAGAGGGGAGTCAGAGGTAAAAAATTCAAAAATTTAGGGGAAGGGGGGGCCTGGATTTTTTCTGGGGGGGCATAGGTGAGAAAGGGGGGGGGCAGGGCGAGGTCCACCTCCCCCTAGCCTCGAAATTTTGGGACTCCCCCCCTAAAGAAAATCTAGGGGGGCCCCTCCCCCAAATTTCCGAATTTTTTACCCCTGACCCTGACCTCCCTCTAGTTTTTGAAATCTGACCCCCCCCCCCTCCCCCCTCGGGAAAAATTTAGGTACCTTTTTTATACTAAATTTTCTTCCAAAAACGTGAATTTTTATCACATATTCATGCTTTTACACCCTTTTTATACATGAATATGGCTTTTTATTCAATAGAATGTAGTATTATCATTTTTTATCCTATAAAAAGAACAAAAAGTTATTATGGTTTAAAACTGTTTTGCTTTGGACACCGGACCCCACCTGACCCTCCTTT
This sequence comes from Microlaimidae sp. YZB2_3, assembly GCA_030248175.1. NCBI lineage: Eukaryota > Metazoa > Nematoda > Chromadorea > Desmodorida > Microlaimidae > Microlaimidae sp. YZB2_3. The sequence continues at coordinate 3,442 of JASAMX010007191.1, forward strand.
AGATTTCAAAATTTCGACCCCCGGGTCGACCCCCCACCCTAAAAAGCTAGGGAGGGTCCGGACCCCCCTGGGACCCCCCTCCTAGAATTCAAAATTCGATTTACCCCGGGTCGACCCCCCACCCTAAAAAGCTAGGGAGGGTCCGGACCCCCCTGGGACCCCCCTCCTAGAATTCAAAATTCGATTTACCCCGGGTAACCACCCCCCCCAAGCTTCCCCGACCGTTCTCACCTATTGGGGGGCCGAAATTTCGAGGCTAGGGGGGGTGGACCCCACCCTACCCCCCCTTGTTCATCTATGTTTTCAATCCCTCCCTTCCGCCTAACCATCTGCGAAGCCACTCATAGATGAGCATGGGAAGGGAGGGGGTTTTAGGCATACATGGGCAAGTTGGTCCGGAGTGGGGGGGTTAAACCCCAAATTAGGGGGGGTTTAAATCCGAGAAACGCAAAATACCCATATCGTTTTTTTTTTCTGGAGTGCATTTTACCCATATCGTTTTTCGATTTTGAAGGAAAAATAGGTAAAAAACGCTAATTTTAGGTCAAAAAGCCCTTTTTATTGCATTTTTGAGCTTTTTATTGCTTAAAAGATTCATTTTGACCTCAAAACTTAAGTTTGGAGGCAGTTAGAAGTCATTTTAAAGACATTTTTTTTCTTCATTTTTCCAAAATTGGGGGGGTTAACCTTTTCTCCCCCCCCCACTTCTGAGTGGGGGGGTTAAACCCCCCTTCTCAGAATTTGGGGGGGGGGTTAACCCCCCCCCCAACCTCTCCCCGTGCCCATGTATGGTTTTAGGCATCCAAAAAAATCTCGAAATCGCCGACACTTCCCTCCCCCTTCCCCTAAGGCCGGACATCCCCTCCTTCCAAAAACTGGGAAGTCTCAGTATTAAAAACGCTAAAAAATAGGGTATTTGAAGTATATACCAAAAACTTTTTGGGAAGCCTCAAGCCATAGGTGGGCAGGAGGGGGTTGGAGGGGTTTTACCCCCCAAAAATCACGACTATAGCCGGAGCCGACCTCCCCTCCCTTTAAATTTGGTGGTACCCCGGGCACCCCCTCTAAAATTGGGGGGGGGGTCCCAGTACTAAAAACGCTAAAAATGGGGTATTTGAGGTATATCCAAAAAAAAATTTTTGGGACACCCCCCCCCCAAATTTGGAGGGTTGGGTATACGCCCCCAAAAAAATCCGGGAGGCTGTCCGCCTATGGAGTCTCAATTTTTCTGACAGACGCACGTGACTGGAAACATTCTTTATCGGTGACTGCTTTTCTTGTGCTGTGTGTATTTGAAAACATAAATTTTAGAAATCCGAATCGAAATCTTGGGAGCCGGTGTTGAACCCCCCCCCGGTGGCCAGCTATTCCCTGCCGAAACTCTACACCCTCCAGTGCGACAGACGGGGCCTAATTGGAGCGCACTGCGCCAGCGCGGACTGCGCGGCCCTACTGGCCGTCTCCCTGCGCTACGGCCGGGGATTTCTGGAGTTGGCCACCCGATACGCCCTTCCCTGGCATCACCAACGCCATCACTGGGAGACTCAGGGCGCCAAGAGACCCAACGTTCAACAGAAGGTGAGGGACTGCCGCCTCTGCGAGTAATGAAGCTGGGAAAATGGGACGCGATTACGCTCTTTGAATGAGACGTAATTGCGTTGGGGTAACTGGACGTAATTACGCCGCGGCTCTGGGCGAACAAAACGTAATTGCGCATTAAAAAACATTGCAATATCGTTGGGCGAACGGTAACTAATCAGGGAAAGAGTGAGAGCGAGACTTATCACCATTGCCTATTATTATTTCGGAAGGAAGATGTTGTAAATAAATTTTAGTTTACTGAGCTAAAACGTGGAGTTGTAAAGCTCCCTCTGTTTAAGTAGCCGGAGCTACGGAGTTGGTTATTTAAATTTAGAAATTCAACTTTTGATAAATGCGGTTTATGTATTGTAGACTTTCGAAACAAACTGCCTTTCTTATTGAATTCTGTTTTAATATATCATAGAGTTGAATCTTTGTAGTTTCTAGCATAATGTTTATTGTGTTATAAGATAACCATAGGTGTTTTTTTGGGGGACAGAGGGGTGCACCTCCCCCCCTAGAGCCAAAATTTTGGACCCCCCCCCTAGAAAAAATCCAGGCCCCCCTCCCCCCCCCCCCAAAGCTCGAGAGCGGTGTGGCCTGACCCCCTCCTCTAGCGGGGCTAACCCCCCTCCCCCTGCCCCCCCCCCCCCCGACCAATTTGGAAGTATATGTTTTCTATTTACTGTCAAAAACACGGTTTTTTAGTTAAAAACAGTGTTTAAATACACTTTTTAGGCCTAAATAAGCTGTTTTAGTGCATAAAATTCAATATTAGATCTAAAAAACTTAAATTATTGAGTTAAAAAAATTTTGTTAAAAAATTGGACCCCCCTGACCCCCATAGATGAACACGGTCAAAAAGCCAGAGGAGGGGGGGTGTTTACCCCGGGTAAATGAATTTTCAAAATCTAGGAGGGGGGTCCTAGGGGGGTCGAACCCCCCCTAGCTTTTTACGGGGGGTCGACCCGGGGTGCAAAATTTTGAAATCTAGAGGGGGGTCAGGTGGGGTCCGGTGTCCAAAGCAAAACAGTTTTACACCATAATAACTTTAATAATAGTTCTTTTTTATAGGATAATACTACAATTTATTGAATAAAAAGCGATATTTAGGTATAAAAAGGGTGTAAAAACATGAATTTGTGTTAAAAATTGACGTTTTTGCAAGACAATTTAGTATAAAAAAAGTACTTAAAATTTTCTCGAGAGGAGAGGGGAGGGGGTCAGATTTCAAAATCTAGAGGGGTGTCAGGGACAAAATTCGAAAATTTGGGGGAAGGGGCCCCCCTGGATTTTTTTTCTAGGGGGGGGCCCCCAAAATTTCGAGGCTAGGGGGGAGGTGGACCCCACCCTACCCCCCTTGTTCATCTATGCTGACCCCCCCAAATTTGAAATCACGCCCCCAGGGTCGACCCCCCTCCCCTAAAAAACCAGGGGGATCCGGACCCCCCCCCCCCTAAAAATTTTGGCCTTCCACCCGGGGGTGGACCCCCCCCTAGCGGACCCGACCAAAAACACCTATGAAAATAACTCTATAACTTTTTACAGAAAATGATAGTCGCTGGAAAATATAATTTAATTAGGATTAATATCACGTGAACAAATTTGTATCAGTTTAACCGAGATTATAATAAATGCCAAAATTTTATTCTCTTAAAGGTGCGGTGCGGAGTCAAACTTTTTGTCTTCGATTTTGATATTTTTTGTGAAAACCTTACCCCTGCCGGCTGCCCCCAATATTCAACAAAAATTTTTTCAATAAAATATTTCCAGTGGTTCAGTAGTTATGACACCCCCAAAAATGGTGTTTTTCGACAATTCTATACGTAAAACTGCTCAATGGGTATAAAGATTTTAGTTACAAATTATGCACTCAAAAAAGCGGCTATTTTCTACTTTAATTTGATACCTTGATCGTTAAAATTGGTGCAGTATCTGTCGAGATATTGCGTTTTCCATACAAAAAATACCTGCGATTTTTTCGCTAAAAACACGAAGTAAAGGAAAGAAAGGTAAGAAAAAACTTTACAAAATTACTGCCGTCGTATGGTGTTTTTAACGAAAAAATTGCGGGTTTTTTGTACAAGAAACGCAATATTTCGACAAATATTGCACGAATCTTAACGATCAAGGTATCAAATTAATGTAGAAAGTAACCGCTTTTTTGAGTGCATTATTTGTAACGTAAATCGTTATACCCAATGAGCAATCTGTCACGTACAGAATTGTCAAAAAACGCCATTTTTGGCGGTCATAAACTCCTGAACCACTGGAGATATTTTGTTGAAAAAATTTTTGTGGGCTATTGGCGGCAGGGGTAAAGTTTTCAAAAAAAAATTATCAAAATCGAAGACAAAAAGTTTGACCCCGCACCGCACCTTTAAGTGTTGACACTTAAAATATTTTTTTTGTATTATCATTTTAATGCAAGTTTATGAATGTTGTGTAACTTTTCGTTAGACCCGAGCATTATTATTTATTTATCTTATTATATTTCTTTCATTACGCTTTAAATTGATGTTTTACCTAACTGGTTGTGTTTAGTTGAAAATTTAAATTTCTATCTAAGTATAAAACTGCTTAAAAATATATTTTGTTGTCTTATTTTTATACGGTTCCACAACCATATACGGTTCACATCAAAATGAGATTGCCTGTTTTTTAATTTTTATTGTGATTATTTCGAAAGGATGTACATTTATTGCGTTTCTTTAACGGTGTAGCACTGCATTGTATTTGTATTACGGGAACATTGGAACACGACTGGGCAAAGTCTAGGTAGAATTTTGAGTAGTATACCCTTATATCCCTCAAATTTAGAGGAAGTTCTACAAAAAACTTAGGAGGCATCCTCTAAAAATAAATATTCAATTTTAGTGTTTATAGCACTGGGCGCCCCCAAAATTTTAGGTGGGGGTGTCCGAGGTTAAAAATTTTAAAATTTTAAAAATTTTCCGACCCATCCTTCTTCTCAATCCACCTATTAATCAGATGGCACTTTCGTCGTGTTAATGCTACAGTCAATTTAAATTATTCCTTTTGTTGGGGAATTTTAGTGTGGTGTGCGTTTTTTGATTAAGCTTTTTACCGTGCTTTACTTTACGCAATCCTGCCGCAAGGTTACGAATAGAAAGATAAATAATAAAAGCACTAAAAATTTATTTTTTTCAAACCTAGTTTGTAATTCTCACAAATTTTTTTATATATTTGCCGAAATTACGAAGGTAATATTAAAAACTCAATACTGCTATCATAAATGTAAAAATTTTTACAAAAGTCTTATCTTTACTTTAGCTTCGAGAAAAATGTTTCTATTATGTTTTTCTTAAATACGATTTTTGACTAGTTTGATCGTGTAGTGCAACAAATTTTGTATTGTCTTTTTTATTATGCAATCTTTATGCCGATTTATTATTGTGATATAATACTATAATTATATTCGTGTCAAATGTCTCAAATATGAAAGTCTCAATGATTTTGTATTTGCTTGTATCGAAATATTTTGTTATCGCGCCAATACGTAAATCCTAACACAAAACAAGGAATCGCAAACTTCCATGTATTGATATTCATATTCTAATTGAGTTATTTATATAGGCAGTGTTAATACTAGTGTTGTTCTTCGGAGCTCCGAAGCTTACCTTCACTTGTAAGAGCTCAGGACGTCGCACTAATCCACGGAATTTCGCCGTCTTATGGTTTTTATTTTATAAATAATTAAAGTAATGTCATAAAACTATTTTGTCGAAACTTTTTGTGAACAAACTTTTTTTTAAACTTATTAATATTCCTGAAAATGTGGATAAAATATCTTGAAACATATTTTAAGCTTTAATAATTTTTAAATCGCTTATTTTAATTTTGAAGCTCCCTTTGCTTTATATAGTCGGAGCTCCTGAACATGATATTGGACGGTAGGGACATCGCGAGTAGTGATGTTCCTACCTTCCAATATCATGCTCCGGAGCTCCGGCCATTTAAAGCAGAGGTAGCTGCGGAGCTCCTTAGCTCCGCCCTTTAAATGACTGATTTTAAACTTATTAAGCTGAAAATACATTTAAAGTTACTTTATCTGCGTTTTTAAGACTATTTGTAGCGTTTTAAATAATTTTTATTTAAAAATTTTTACAAAAAAGATTTAAAAAATAATCCATGGTATATATCACTTTTTTAATTATTTATGAAATTAGTACAAAAGGTCGGAGCTTCAGAGCTCCGAGGATTGCTCAGGAGCTCCTAAAAGCGAAGCTTCGGGAAACATCACTAATCAAGAGTGATACAATCCAAGGTTTACGGCGTTTCCACCTCTCCTAGTCCTTTCTTTTTTTATATTGGAGCAAAAAAAAGCTGTTTGATACGTCCACTTTTTTTCCCTGTTAGTATATGGTAAAATCAAGAATATATAACACAAGAGATTGTCCGACTGTACACTAAGCTTTTGACCAAAATTTTGCGAAAAAAGTCGCACTTTTAAATTCGTGTGCGAATTTTTTCGCGAAAATAAGCCATATTCTGCTAGTATTCCCGCGCTGCAATTTTTAACACAGTGTTAGTTTTCTCGCAGTGGTGACTGCGACTTTTACTTTTACTCATTTAAACACAAAATTCTCGCTCCATATTGTTTTTATATTTTTTTGTTGTGCAGCCAGACTCGCAGTGCGAAAATAAGCTCAGTGCGAATAAAGCAGTATAGAGTGCGAAAGAAGTCGCAGTCCCCACTGCAAGAAAACTAACACTGTGTTAAAAAAACTCACAGCGCGGGAAAACTAGCAGAAAATGGCGGATTTTTGCGAGAAAATTCGCACATGAATTCGAAAGTGCTACTTTTCTCGCAAAATTTTGGTCAAAAATTTGGTGTACAGTCGGACATTCTCTTGTGTTATATATTCTTGGTAAAACTAACTATAATTCTTCTTGAGAAAAATTCCAGATAAGAAGATAATCTGCAGAATTTATATACCATTCAAAGAAATGGAGTGAAATATGTCCAAATGAAACTTTTCGGTTTTGTGTTAAGATTTACGTTCTTGTTATCTATGCTTGTTTTAATAAAAAAAGGTTTCTTTTACATAAATTTTATTTGTTACGAACATTTTACATTTTAGGTAAAATTTTGGGGGCTTCGGTTGGCGCATATGTGTGAATAACCGCTGAAAAAAACTTATTTTTTGACAAAGAAATCGACTAATAAACATAAAAGCAGCAGAAATCTAAATTTTTGTGAAAACCTTACCCCTGTCGTCAATAGCTCAAAAAAATTTCTTCAACAAAATATCCAGTGGTTTAGGAGTTATGACCCACCAAAACTGGTGTTTTTTGACAATTCCGTACGTGAAAGATTGCTCAATGTGTATAACAGTTTATGTAAGTTACAAATTTTGCATTCAAACAAAGCGGATATTTTTTACTTTATTTTGATACCTTGATCGTTAAAATTGATGCATTGTGGAGGTATTGCGTTTATCGTACAAAAAACCTTCGATTTTTTTCGCTAAAGCACGAAGAGAAGGAAAAAAAAGTTGGGCAAACTTCATAAAATAACTGCTGTTTGGTGTTCTTAACAAAAAAAATTGCTGGTTTCTCGTACATGAAACGCAATATCTGGAAAAATACTGCACTAATTTTAACAATCAAGGTATCAGATTGCAGTAAAAATAGCCGCTTTCTTTGAGGGCATAATTTGTAGGTTGTCTTTATACCCATTGAGAAATCTTTCACGTACAGAATTGTCGAAAAAATTCCATTTTTTGGGGGCATAACTCCTGAACCACTGGAGATAGTTTGTTGAAAAAATTTTGTTGTTTGTTTGTTGCTATCGGGGACTTTCACAAAAAATTTCTAAGGTTTTCACAAAAAATTGTTAAAATCGAAGATAAAAAATAAATAATTCCGCACCGCACCTTTTAGCTTAAAAAAAGCTGCCGAGTATAATTGCTCAAATGCCGAGTTAGTCAATGATTGACCGCGTAAAAATTTTTGGTAGCAGCGATTTTAAAAATTGCACGTGCGGCTTGTCACACCTTGAGTACATTACTTATTCACGATTTAACCAAGTCATTGTGGTATGGAAGGTTAAAAAAATCAATTTAAAAAAATTAAAAACGGGAATTTAGAAAAAAATCTAAATAAATTTAAAACAAATACCGCAAAACAAGTTTGTAATTAATATTTTGCTTAAACTCGTCAAATATAAAATTTAATTCTGTATTTAGTTTTAACTGTTCCGAAATTATTATTTGATTAATATAAGTTAAAACTCTCTAATAAATTGCACAATAGTTGATCAATAATTATTTTGATATAATTGTTTTTTTTTAAACATTACGAATAAAATGATACTTGGACCTTAAAAATATTAATTGATTAAGAATTTATGACAATACAGTGCTAATGTTAAAGTCAACCAAATAATGACCGCATTTTTTATTGTTAAAATTATATTACCAATATAGTAATAAAATTAACAGTTAAATTTTGACTTTTGATATTTTAATGTCATAGCAATTTTTTTGAGGTGATGAAATTTGCAGTTTAGCGCTGAAGTTGGTTAGGGTTAACTTTAAAATATATAAATAAAACAGCATTCACAGACAAAATTTGGCATTTCTACCAATAAAATTATTCTTTAAATTGTCTAAACACTCCAAAAGGATTCTGTTGTTTTTTGCTAACTTCAACTTTAGCACCATATAAAATCAATCATAACTCAAGAAATCATAACTTAAATTTTGCAATTAAACCATCATTTTATTTGTAATATTCTTTAGAGAACAATGATATCAAAAAAATTTTCGATGAACTATTGTTTGAATTCTTAAAGAGTTTTATTAATCAAATAAAAAATTTCGAAATATGTAATACTAAATACAGCATTAAATTTTAAAGTATTTGACGAGATTAAATAGTTTACACTTTTTAAAATTGCTTATTAAGTTCGTGAGTTATGATTGGTTTTATAAGCAAAACATTAGTTACAAACTTGTTTTTCAGTATTTTTTTTTATTTAAAATTATTTCTAAAATCCCGTTTTTTTAATATTTTTTAAATTAATTTCTTTTTTTTAACCGTCCATGTGTTAAATTTCACATAGCCCCCTGAACACCGCAATGACTTGGTAAAATCGTGAATAAAAAATAATTTCGACTCAGTTAAAATGTGCGATTGGTGGATTATTTACATTATATTGGTGTAAACTTTGTGCTGAGAAATTTTTAAGCCAAAATAATCTAAACTCAAATGCCACCGAAGCGAAATTACCACCAGAAATTACTCAAATGCCACCAGAAACTATTTAAACACTAAATGCTGTTGGATTAATGCCAGCAGTTCATTTTAAATCCATTTCCAAAAACTTTAAATGGTTAAAATAAAAAAAAATATAAAAATTTATATCTGAAAACGTCATTTATTGTGCATAAAGGCATTAAATAGCATGAAAAAATTACTTTTTGTCATAATATAAATTTTTAACTATGTTTTTGTACTTATATCTTTATATAAAATAAGTATTAGATTTATGGGATTCTGGTCCATCTTATGTAAACAAAATGAACGGACTCAGTTTGCTACGTTTCAAATTAAAACGAAATTCGAAACATTCAATGTACTTCTAGCTGTATTTTTCACTTCAAGCCACGTAATATAATTAATTCAAAATACAATAGGAATTTCCTTTTTTTATGATTATTCGGCGGGGCGGCTGTTGCGACCGCTCTGTCGCTTCTACAGTGCCGTTGAGTTTAATAACTTAACTAAATTATGTAAATTTATGAAATTGAAGCCCTTAGTGCCGCTTTTATATCAACAACTCAGCATTCAACAAATTTAAATGGGTTGGTATTGAAATTGGTTTGATTAAAAATGTTATTACGCGCCCCCTTATTTTTATAATAGGCAAATAAAATTCAGCTGACCTCAATAATTTCAGTATTAAATCGACTGTTTAAACATTAATACCATTCATAATTTTTAACGAAAGTGTTTTAATAATAAAAATCAAAACCCATATTTTAATAATTATTTATCAAATTACTTAATTTGGAACCCAGAAGGCAAAATTTTCAAGGGCTAAAGTTGGTTAATTTTTGTATATTTTGTAAAAAAGGTGAAATTAAACGAAAAATTTTGCGTTCTTATTTGTTTTAAAAAAAACCCTTATAACCGCACAATTTTAATGGTCCGCTTATGTCTGCATTCTGATATTTGCAGTCAGCCAGATATAATTCAACCATAAATGAACAAAAATATCGGTCAATCCTGGTTTCCATTTCATTTACTAGCTTTATTTTGAAATGGTAATATTTCACTATTGCTTCTGAAATCGGAACATATCGTCGTTACTGCGGCAAAATAAGCCACAATTCGTATAAAATATGTGTGCCTGTGACTCATTTTAAATTTAAAACTGGACATTTGTAACTACAAAATTAGTCACAGTCACATGTATTTTATAATGACAGTGGCTCATTTTGCCGTAGTAACGACGATATTAGTGATGTTTCCCTGAGCTCCGAAACTCCGAAGCGGAGTTCCGCTTTTAGGAACTCCGGAGCAACCCCCGGAGCTCCGGAACTCCGGAACTCCGCCCTATGCTTATACTAACCTCATAAATAATTAAAAAGTGATATCATAAATTAATTTTTCAAAATTTTTTGTAAATTAAATTTTTTTTAAAACTTATTTAAAACGCTAAATAGTCGTAAAAACGCAGATAAAGTAACTTTAAATGTATTGCAAGCTTAAATAAGCTTAAAAACGGTCATTTAAGGTAGAACTTCACAGTTTTGAACACTTGGACTAAAAGTCGCATATCATTATAAATATTAATTTTTGGCCCATAAAAGTGGGATGCTATAAAAAGTTAAGAATCTGTGCCATCCAGTGGTTATAAAAACATCACCGAAAAGTTTGTCCAGTTCGCAACAGATGTCCATGGATTCTACCTCTGAAAACCACAATAAGGCCTTTTAAAAAAAATTGATGTGTTATTTTTGGGCGAAACTTTATAATAAATTAGGGTAATGTAGGGGGCAACTTTCAGAGGTGGTTTGGGTTCAAAATGATCTCAGGATTTTTTTTAAATTGCAAAAAAGACTTTTTTTTACAAAAATATATAATAATAAAAATCCTGAAGTGCTTTTTTATTCGTTTATAATAAAAAAAATGGTAAAATCCTATATCTAACTATTTCCAAACTTTCGTTTAAAAATAATCTATCAATTTTTTTAATTTTCATTTAATTTTATTTTAATTGACGCCGAGAAACTACATTTTGAACCATTCCTTTAAAAGCTCCTTTTAATTAAAAATACCAGAGGACCCCGTAGCGCAGTTGTTAGTACATCGCGCTCGGATCATCGGATCCATGGGTTCGAGTAGTCGCTCGGCCATATTTTTAACGCCGAAAATTTTTTTTTTATTTTTTAGCTTTTTAATTTAAATATTTAATTTAATTTAATTTATTTAAGATACGCTAAATAGAAAATGGAAAAATAGAATATTTTTGGTAATAAACTTTATTAATGTTTTGTATTTATTGACATGTATTTTATTGATGTTATTTGATGATTGTGGACGATAACATTTTTTTACAGAAAAATGAATGTCAAAAATTCAATCAGCAGGTCAAACTACGTATAGTAAGATGTAATTCACAAAGATCTGTCGTCAAAAAAAAACTGTGAAGTTCTACCTTAAGCGGCGGTGCTTCGGAGCTCTGGAGGTCCTTCTGTTTTAAATGGCCGAAGCTCCGGAGCATGGTATTGAAAAGTAGGAACATCAATAGTACATACACAAATTTGAAGTCGAAGGATTTTACGCAGCTCTGAAAACCGGTTTCACTTCGTAGTTAGTTACATTAATATATTATTCGTGTTCCTCGGAGCAAAATATAAGTTAAGCTAATATAACTAGCTTCTACTCCCTCACATCATGCCGTCCGAAGTTCCGACCAGTTAGAGCGAAAGGAGCTCTGGAACTTTGCTTCTTCTTAAATGAAATTATTTAATGTTCATTTGAGCGTAAAATATGTTTTAGTTGTTGTACATTATCTACATTTAAAGGACTATTTTTATGGTTTTTAATAGCTTAATAATTTAAAAAAAAAATTTGACAAAATAATCTATGGGCTTTATTTATTTATGAAATTATTACAAAAATAAGGCGGAGTTCCGAAAAATGTATGTAGTGTTATTCGGAAATTTATCCAGAAAAAATAACTATTTCATAAATCTCATTTAATAAATAATTTGATTATAATATCGTTCATGGGTTACGCGCATAGCTGATTGGACGTTTACCAATGAATGCTACGCTACTTTTAGTACTTTTGCGCGGTTTTTCAACCAAATAAGCGAGGTTATTCAACATTGCGAATGCACTTTCAGACTTCAAGCTTACTCACTTAACGCGAAATTTAAAGCCTATAGTTAAAACCTTTCAGGCTGAAATTAAGGGCGTAACCACTCGCCGTCAGGAAGGAAAGATGACTAACGCGCGAGAATAAAAATAATATAAAAAGTTTGCAGGGATGATGTAACCAATTATTATTAAGTTGCGTCAGGTGTTTTTTTATACGTGATATTTTCTCGAAGAACGAGTGGTTACTTTACTACCCTGCTGTTTACACCCTAATAAAATTCGTCTTTAGTATCATTGTCAAACCATTTTGGTAGTGAAATATGCTCAATTTCACTTCATTTTATTAAAATTGATTTTTGAGTTAAAAGAAAAATTTTCGATTCTTTTTAAAATTAATACTTCTCTGCCGCAGAACAGCACGCTTTTCACTGCGCGTCCAAAATGAAACACGCATCTACTGTAATACTTTTACACACGCGGTTCTTTTTAAAATTAATATTGTTTCCATCCGTGCGACTGATTTATTTCATATTTAAAACCGCACTTCATGAACTATACAGAACAAGTCACAATCATGTGTATTTTACAATGACTGCGGCTCTTTTTGCCGTAATAACGACAAAATGGATGGGCTAAAGACCTCTGGCTTAATATTTCTGCTAAATACTTTTAAAAGCTCGTCTGACATTATGTATCTTAACTTTCCACTATATATTTGTTGCCCATAACGTCGTTACTACGGCAAAATGAGCCAAAGTTCATATAAAATATGTGTGCCTGTGACTCTTTTTAATTTAAAACAGGACCCTAATAACTAAAGAAAGAGTCACAGTCACGTGTATTTTATAATGACAGTGGCTCATTGTGCCGTAGTAACGACGATAAACTGTTTTTTCCCTTTTCTTGATGTTTTCTGAAGCGAACAATATTGTTCAAAGCCAATTCCAGCATTAATAAAAATAATATAATTTTAGACATCAATAAATTCTTATTGTGTCCAGGCGTCATAGCTATCATCGGGATTGCTATAAGCGATATTGTGACCGAAATTGATAAAGACAGCTTTTAAGTAATCCTGGTTTTTAAGTATCAAAAATCCGCGATAAGTAATCCTGGCTTCGCTGAAAATAACCTATGTTTTATGTTACTGTATTTCTGGCATTCGTCGCTAAAATTTCGAACACGAATAACGTTTCGTAATTTAAAAAACAAATGAAATGTGAAATACAAATTTTACAAATATATATCTGGCTTTTTTAAAAATTTGGAAATTTCACGGGTTCCGCGTGAAACAAATTAAATTTTATCAAGCAGGCGTAAATAATTTTGAAGAAGCTACAATCAGAAGAATGAATAGAAAGAAATGAATCGGCGACCCGCGTCCCCAGGGCTTTTTATTTTTCACAAATCGTCCGTACTACGGCAAAATGAGCCACAGCTCGTGTAAAACATGTGTGCTTGTGACTCATTTTAAATATAAAACAGGACCGTATTAACTACAGAATGAGTCACAGTAACGTGTATTTTATAATTACGGTGGCTCATATTGCCGTAGTAACGACGAAATGAAGGATAAGGTACGGTGCCTATTTTGAAATTCTCTGTATTATATGCGTCGTATATTTTTCGTATTTTTAGATTAAACACAAATTAAAATTTCAACACGATCGTTCGCTCACGTATGTCGTCGTCACTACAGCAAAATAAGTCACAGTCGTTCTAAAATACACGTGACTGTGACACATTCTAAAACTAATAGTGGTGATGTTCCTTACACTCTAATACTACGCTCCAGAGCTCCGGCCTATACCCTACCCTCTAATATCATGCTCCGTAGCTTCGGCCACTTAAAGCAGAGGGAGTTCCGCAGTTCCAGATTTCCGCTTTTTAAATTAGTGATTTTAAACTTTTTTACCTTTAAAACATGTTTTGAATTGTTCTGTCCGCGAGTTTAGGACTATTTTATCTTGTTAAATAAGTTTTGGAAAAAAATTAGTTCACAAAAAAATTTGACGAAATAATTAATGCCATTTATTACTCCAAACTTAATTATGAAATTAGTACCAAAATAGAGCAGAGTACTGGGGATTGCTCCGGAGCTCCTAAAAGCGGAGTTCCGCTCTGTAGCTCGGAGCTCAGGGGAACATCACTAGTTAAAATAGAAAGTGAGTCACAGTCGCATATATTTTATTCGCATTGTGTGGCTCCTTCTGCCGTTGTAACAAACGATATAAATTTTTGCGCAAATATAAACAAATCTTTCCGCCTAAAAGGGAACACTCGCTTTAGTATTGTACTGTAAGGGCTATTTCAGACCGGAATGACATGTGACGCGTTTTCCTTGCGTTTACATTATAGCCTAAGCCTAAGCCATTATACCGTTATTGTTGCTGCGGTGCGCCACCTGTCAGATGCCACTCGGGTGTGAACGAGATTTTAAGGTGCGGCGCGGAGACAAAATTTTTCGTTTCGATATTTTTTGTGAAAACCTTACCCCTACCCCCAATAGCCCGAAAAAATTTTTTCAACAAAATATCTCCAGTGGTTCAGTAGTTATGTAGGTTTACGGAAAAAAAGCACCCGTGGCAAAGGCGGAAAAAAGCACCCGCGCGCAAGGCGGAAAAAAAGCACCCGAAAGAAGCGCATGACAAATATCATGAAGCGGCGTTTATTTATTACGTTATCAGTATTTTATATAAAACTTGTTGGTCAGAGTTTTTAGAGATTTTCACGCTATTGTTTTATTAAGTTTTGCTATAGTGATCTTAAAAAAATAATCTGGAATTTTCAGAAAACGATCGTTGTTTTATTATATAATTATAATCGTAGGGACTGCAGCCAGGCGTTGTTATTTTTATTTTTACGAAAAAAAACATTTCTATGACATTCGTCGATTAACTGTGACTTTTTCCATGTAAATTAACAGTACGAAACCTTGCCAACGCTGGTTTGGTAAGATTTAAAGATGCTAAATACAGTTACAGAAACTTTAAAAGGTTCCGCTCATTCAAACGTCAAAATTAACCATTTTTTAACGATTATAATAATATACTTTAGAAATTGAAGGAATTAAAAATAAATCAAGATCGAATAAAAACTAAAAGTTTTGTGTACATTTAATTGAAACGCGTTGACCTTAATTCATATTTATTATGTAATATTGGACAAAAATAAAAATTGGCAAAAAAAACTAAAACGAAAAAAACTTTCATTGGTATTCAGAACTTCCGACCGGATCCATTCGGACTGGGTCCTTTTGTTTTAGCGGGAAAACTAAATCGAGTCTCATATTTTTACATCAACTAAAAATTATCAAAAATGTATTTTTAAAACAAAAAAGTATAAACTGTTTGTATTATACCTAATACAAGATTTTGAATAAAATTTGTTAAAACAAATTAATGAAAGCGTGCGATGACAATATTAAAGGAGCACTGTCACAAATCAAATTCCTATAACGCCCGAACCGGACTGCTCCTTTAACACCAAACCTACCTAACTCAACTTTGGTATTTAGAGTGCTCCACTACAAGGGTACAACATTTTTAAATTTCAGCTGAATCGGTTCAGTATTAAAGAAGCAGTCCGGTTCGGGCGTTATAGGAATTTTATTTGTGACAGTGCTCCTTTAAGTACTAGACTCGGTCCAAAAAGTGGATTCGGTACAGTTTTCGGACCAAAGCAGACGAACCCAATCCAAATGAACCCGGTCCACGGTTTTGTGAATACCGTGTATAATTGTAAATATGTTAACCGGTACTCTACATGCCCCTGTGCTATGCGTTCTAGAACTGTTCGGAACAGTTCTAGAACCTGTTCCGAACAGTTCTAGAACCTGTTCCGAACAGTTCTAGAACCTGTTCCGAACAGTTCTAGAACCTGTTCCGAACAGTTCTAGAACAGTTCTAGGACTGATTTGCAGTTCTCAAAATCAAAAAATAAATAAAACTCCGCAAATGATATTTAAACACATAAAACAACGGAAATACACAATAAAATCACGTGATAAGTGTTGGAAAATGTTTCGGTGACTTTTATAATGCACCAAAGTACAACTTCGGCATTTTCAAATGCCGAATTTCTCACAAATTTGGGCAAACTGGAAAGTACACCGACACCGTCCACCGACACCGACCACCTTTTATTGTTTCTAAGCCTAAGCAAAACCTAAAATTCAAATAAAATTACGGTAGAATTTGGTCGGTGTCGGTGGACGGTGTCGGTCTACTTTCCAGTTTGCCCAAATTTGCGGCAGTTTCCAATTTAGTTTAGAACTGTTCCGAACAGTTCTAAAACTGTTCCGAACAGTTCTAGAACTGGACCGGTTGAGTACGGGTTAAAACTAACACCGCCAATATAAACTAAAAGTAACACCGCCAATATAAACTAAAAGAAGCTGCTAAATTTAACAAACAGATTTAGAAGGTGTGAAAAATTGCTCAAATAGTTTATAGTATTGTGATTATTAATAGAAAAATCGCATAGTAAGAGTTTTCAGTTCCAATTTGAAGAGTTCAAATTTAAAGCTAACACAGATTGTTTGTCATTTCTAGCATTTATAACCCAGCAGATCAAAATCAATTTTATTTCATTTTTCATCTATTTATTTTGCGAATACTTTTAAATTTAATTTTATGTTTATAAACCAAATACAAAAGTCTAAAAATATTTTAAACTATTAATGCATATATGTTACTAACTTAAAACGTAATACTTTACAATAAGCTATGACGTAATAATATCATACTTATAACGTAGTAAATAAACGCCGCTGGGCGATACTTGTCATGCGCTTCCTTCGGGTGCTTTTTTCCGCCTTGCGTACGGGTGCTTTTTTTCCGCCTTAGCCACGGGTGCTTATTTTCCGCCACCCGTTATGTATGACACCCCCAAAAATGGTACTTTTCGACAATTACGTGAAAAATTGATCAATGGGTATAACGATTTTAGTTACAAATTATGTACTCAAAGAAAGCGGTTACTTTCTACTTTAAATTGATACCTTGATCGTTAAGATTGATGCAGTATTTGTCGAGATATTGCGTTTCTCGTACAAAAAACACTCGATTTTTTCGCTAAAAACACGAAGTGAACGAAAAAAAGGTTGCGCAAACTTTACAAAATCACTGCCGTCGTTTGGTGTTTTTAGCCAAAAAATCGAGTATTTTTTGTACGAGAAACACAATATTTCGACAAATACTGCACCAATCTTAACGATCAGGGTATCAAATTAAAGTGGAAAATACCCACTTTTTTGTGTGCATAATTTGTAATGTGAATCGTTATACCCATTGAGCGATCTTTTACGTACAGAATTTTCAAAAAACGCCATATTTGGGGAGTCATAACTCCTAAACCACTGGAGACATTATGTTGAAAAAATTTTCGTAGGCTTTTGAGAGCAGGGGTAAGGTTTTCACAAAAAATTACCAAAATCGAAGACAACAAGTTTGACTCCGCACCGCACCTTTAAGGGCTTGTGACAAACAAGTGGCTTGGCTTGGATTGGCTTGTCACTAGTGACAAACAAGTGACATTGCGTGCGTGTTTTCACCGTTAGACTTTAAATTGTCGCTGCGTTGTAAATGCGTTGTCACTAGTCACCGGTCACTTCGGTTTGAACCAGGTTAGTGTCGTAAAAAGTTACTTTTATTTTTACTTAAACTATTAAAAGTAACGGATTTTGGATTACTTTTACTTTTACTCAACTTTTTAAATTTTAACTACTTTTACTTTTACTCGAATTTTGAAATTTTAACTACTTTTACTTTTATTTTTACTCAACTTTTTAAATTTCAACTACTTTTACTTTTACTCTTACTAGACTTTTGAAATTTAACTTAGTTTTACTTTTACTTCTACTCAACTTTATAAATTTCAACTACTTTTACTCTTACTCGACTTTTGAAATTTGAATTACTTTTACTTTTACTTTTACTTAACTTTTCAAATTTAAATTGCATTTACTTTTACTCATACTCGAATTTTAAAATTTTAATTACTTTTACTTTTACTTTTCCTCAACTTTTTAAATTTCAACTAATTTTACTTTGACTCTTACTCGAATTTTGAAATTTTAATTACTTTTACTTTTACTCAACTTTTTAAGTTTCAACTACTTTTACTTTTATTCTTACTAGATTTTTGTAATTTAAATTACTTTCACTCAACTTTTTAAATTTCAACTATTTTTATTTTTATTCTTACTCGACTTTTAAAATTTAAATTACTTTTACTTTTACTCAACTTTTTAAATTTCAACTACTTTTACTTTTGCTCTTACACGACTTTTGAAATTTAAATTATTTTTACTTTAACTTTTACTCAACTTTTTAAATTTCAACTACTTTTACTCTTTTACTCTTACTCGAATTTTGAAATTTTAATTACTTTTACTTTTACTCAACTTTTTAAATTTCAACTACTTTTACTTTTACTCTTACTCGAATTTTAAAATTTCAATTACTTTTACCTTTAAGGCTGGTTCATACTTATGTAAAAACGTCCTTTGGACAAAGTCCAAAAGGCGTTTTTACATAAGTATGAACCAGCCTTTACTCGGATTTTTTCCTGCAAATACTTAAATTAATTTAAGTATAGTTTAAGCAAAATATTGTTGGTTTAAGTAATTTCAATGAATAGATTCCTTATGTGATTGTTGTAAAATGAGTAGCAGAAGAAAATTTTTAAGCCGCCAACACGCTAAAACCATTTATTTTGACTAAAAAACTTATTAAATTGATAATTTATACATAAATTATGAAAAAATTTTAGAATAGAGCTCTAGAGCTTCAAAAACCGGTGTTTTGCTCCGTTTAAAATTACTTTTATTATATGTACTTTTACTCTTAATTTTATTAAAAAAATAGGCCTTACTTTTACTTTACTTAAATAAAGTTTTGACCTTTACTTTTAGTTTTACTTTACTTAATTTAAAAAATCACAAATTACTTTTACTCTTACTTTACTTAAATTAATTTTTTTTTCAAATTACTTATAATTTTGCTTAAAATAATCCAAAATCATTACTTTTTACAACACTAAACCAGGTCCAAGTGTGTTTGCGTATCAATTGCGCGTTAAAGTCCCCTCCTTCTGTAAAAAACTTGGAGGAAGTTTAAATAATTCTATTACTCAGAAATAGAATAATAAAATTACTTGTAATTCTATTTACTCAAAAATAATAGAATTCGAAGCTCCCAGGAAGTTTTCTGCTGCCTTTTAATTTAGAAATTAATTTTGTCGAAAACTATAGTTTGTGATGTGGACCTAAAAAAACGAGTTTTTTTATGTCCACAAACTTTATCAGTATGTATGCCATTCAAAGTATGGCATACACTAATAAATAAATTTTTGGTCTATATCGACCGCACCGTTAGCGAGATATGCTCACCTGAAGTTTTTTTCGTTCTAATCATTTTTCTACAGACTTTGGCTTGGCTGTTCAAGCTGGTCGAATCCAGTTTCTTAATTCATAAATCTCACGTAATAACCAATTTCTATACGGTGTCGTTAAATTTGCCTGAGCAGGGGTTGTGCACTGCTGATTGGACGTTCAGTATTAGTACGTTTAGTATTTTTTGTGCGGTTTCCCAATCAAACAGTTAAGAGGATTTTACATTGGCGAACGTATTTTCTAAATATCAATTTCACTTATACCTACCTATTCAATGATCCGGGACTTTCCCATAACTACTGCTTACCTCAAAATAGTTGATAAAACGAAGTGGGCCAGCACACAGCTCGTGTGTATAATTGCGCATTTTTCTAACCAAAAATTAATGACAGTCAACAATTGCAAACGAATTTTCCAGACCTCAGTTTCACTTACGAGAGATTTAATGGTTATTACGTCGATAATTGTGGTGGCTACGTGCAGACTTTTGAAATAATTTGTTGACGGAACCATTACTTGCCTTCATCGCCAACTTTGTTGTTCCTTACGTGCTAACTTCCGACCTGTCTCCATTCTAAAATTATCTGCCTCTAAACTGCTCCTACCAGCTTTCGAGGCAGTTTAAGCTGCCTTTTATCAGCCTCTAACCTGCTCCTACCAGTTTTCGAGGCAGTTTTAGCTGCCTTCTACCTGTTTCTTAAGATGTATGTATATGGTTTACTCAGGACGTAGTTCAATCTTCCTAATATACCTGCCTTCAGGGCAGTTTTTGCTGCCTCCCACCTGCCTCTAGCATGCCTCCAACCTACCTCCATGGCAAGTTCTCCTGTCTCCAATCTACATGAGACAGTTTTCGACGGTTCTTACAGGGATATTAAAAAATAATAAATATTTTTATATATGTTTTTATGTAAAAAATAATGTTTTTATTACTTATTTTTGATTATTTGGTAAAGTAAAAATTTTAAAATATTACAGATTACTCGTTCACCCATTAAACCAAGCATAGTTCGCGTATGTAGGAAATAATTTTTGTCTGATTTTAGGTGTCACTGATTTGTTAAAAAGGCTTAAACTTCTTCTCACTGTTTCGCCAGAATATAAAATGCGACTTTTGATTGTACTTCTATTTTTTCTATGTTGCTACGTTAGCTTCAACTCCGCGGTACCAAGCATGGTAAGTCTATAATATTATTTTAATAAATTCAAAATTCAATTGAATTTAGTTTGAAAAGTGGACTTAAGTTTTTTGTAGGTTGTGTGGTTTAGGGTCGATGGAGCCGAGGGGACTTGGAGCCAAAAATAAAAATCGCTAAAACCTATACTAAGCCTAAGCGAAGCCTAAAAAAAGGTCAAAATTTTTTTTGATGGCTCCAAGTTCCCTACTTGCGGCTCTAAAGACCCCGTACCGGTTGTGTTGCTTTATTAAACAGTGGCGTCACTAGAACTGAAATACAGTGATGTTATTCGGAACTCCGGAATGGAGTTTTTGAAGCTACGGAACTATGGTATGGTTTTGGCGGGGTAATAAATACTTTTTGTAAAAATTGTCTTATTAAAACTTGAAAGTTGAAATGAAATGTAGTTAGAATAAAATAAAGCATATTTGATAATTAAACTAAGTTTTACATGCTCATTCACGGGCAGAATGTCAAAGGTGCAGTGGAAGTTCATTATTAAAGCTCCGGAGCTCCGCTCCTTTAATGAGCGATTTTAAGCTTATTTAAACTTGAAATAGCTTTAAAGTTACTCTATCTGCATTTTTAGACTGTTTTTTTTTGCGTTTTAAATAAAAATTGAGTTTAAGAAAATTTTTACAAAATAATATTTGGCATCACTTTATTAATTATTTTATTAATTATTAATTAAGTAAGTACAAAAATAGGGAGGAACTCCGGAGATCCTGAGCTCCGTAGAATATCACTAGTAGGAGCAAAAATATATAATATACCAAAAAATGTGCCACTCCTATATAAAAAATTTATATTCTTGTTATATTCTTGGATTTATATTCTTGTTTTTGTTGTCTTAATTTGGCTTTAAAATTTTTATGAATATAAGTTTTCTTGATCTTTATTTTAAAATGTTTGTGATTCTTTTTTTATGTTGTCATATAAGTATGTTACTTTAACGTGACCTTTACAACCATAAATATTCTATTCTATTCTATTCTAAAACTAAGTCAAAGTAGGCCATTATAATGAGCCTCTCCATTTAAATGGCACCCTCCATTATAATGGCATAGTAGCCATTTTAATTCGGCGAATTAAAATGGAGAAGAAGCCATTATAATAGCCATTTATGGATTTAATTTCACTTCACATAATATACTCACAAGTCTAATACTGTCCGGGACGCACCAGTTTTTTCGTGTTGGTTTAATACTGTCCGACACGGCAAAATTCATGCGGCCCGGACAGTATTACACTTGTGGGTATATATAAAGTGAAATTAAATCAATAAATGGCTATTATAATGGCTTCCCTTGGGCTAGTCCTAATAACTTGTCTTGATGTAAGCGTCGAAACAAGTTATTATTAATTGATAGTTTTTATCAAAAACAATTTAAAAAAAATTTTTATCTCTAGGCTTTTTAAAAAATTTTTTAAAAATTTATGCTAATAACTCGTTTTAAATTTCATGTAAAACTTTTTTACTTAATATATTAAAAACTATCTTTTACTTGTCTATGTATGTTTGTAATTTATTAATGTTTATAAAATATATGGGACTATACCCTTCCTACAGAAATATTTTTGGGGTTTTGTGTCTATAACCCAGGGGGTCTAGCTTTTTGCCTTTTTTCAAACATTATTATAATGGCTTCCTCTCCATTTTAATTCGCCGAATTAAAATGACTACTAATGGAGGGTATAATGGAGGGTGCTATTTAAATGAAAAGGCTCATTATAATGGCCTACTTTTCTGTACTTCATGAGTGGCGCGGGAGCGCCACGAGGCGATTTAGCCCCGTGGCGCCGCGCCAACCATTATTAGAGAACGTGGGTAAATTTTGAAATTCAGAACCTTCTTCTTCTTATTATTATTATTATTCCAACGCTCCATCCTTAAAAGCGATATTCCTCATTCGTTACTGATTGATCAAAAATAAACATGGGCTCATAAGAAAGAAGAAGGAATTACGCAACTTTCTTAGGAAGCACTTTTTTGATTTAGGTCCTTGTTATCGATTTATTGATCAAAATAAAAAATTTGAAAAATAGACAAATAAAAACTTCCAACCGCACAATAACAGCCTTTTGGCAACAATAAGGATTGTACAAAGCATACAAACAACATCCCCTCATAAAAACCGCACAAAAAAGCAGACCGTTTTTAATTGGTGGCAGAAACGGAACCAGTTTCCAGCGCCATCTGCTTCAACCGCGCGGAAATCGGCGAAAACAACAGAGTACTTTTTTCATTTAATTCTTGCATTACTGATGACAAAATAAATTCAAAGTTTTATTTATCAAAAAAATAATAATAAGCGTCGGTGGCGCGGGAGCGCCACGCGCCGTTAAGTAATCATCGGTGGTGCGGGGGTGCCACACTGCAATTTAACCCACCGCACCGCGCCAACTATACTTAGAGAACGTGAGTAAATTTTGTAATTCATGTTCACCATCTTCTTCTTATTATTATTTTTACTTTAGAATTATAATTGCAATCATTAGTGCACGTCATCGCGCCAACTATATTTAGAGAACGTAGGTAAACTCTGTCTGGAGCACCACTGCACCGCATTAATTATAATTAAACAACGTGGGTAAATTTTGTAATTTAAATTCATCATCTTCTTATTATTATTTTTTATTTAAAAAAGTATATCTCGGCAACGGAATGATTATAAACATATGTCATTGCGCAGCTAAAACTATAGTTTATTAGACTATTTTTTAATTTAATTCAAAAAAAGTGGTAGACTAGCCTTGAAAAATGCTCTAAGAATAGAGCAGGAAAAAGGGGCGATTTTTCTCCGGGCGTATGTTTAGACAGAAAAGATGTGGACTAGTCTGAGATGGACATTATGTGGACCATAGAAAATTTGCATTTGGCTTGGCCAGCTGCTCACTAAATAAAAATTTCTACCATATGATAATGATTTGTTTATACATTGATCTAATCACACAGCACTTTTGCATTTTTTTAGTTTGATGAAATGTCAAGTGAAAAAATTATACTCACAGAGTCACAGCAATCTTTGACAAGCGCGAAATCGACACTTTTTCAAATTCATAGTTGTTTCTTACACATACAAATATAACCTTCTAATTGAAAAAGTGGCGATTTCGCGCTTGTCAAAAATTGCTTTGAGTATAATTTTTTCAATTGATATTTCATCAAACTAAAAAAACTGCAACAGTGCTGTGTGATTAGATCAATGTATAAACAAATCATTATCATATGGTAGAAATTTTTATTTAGTGAGCAGCTGGCCAAACCAAATGCAAATTTTCTATGGTCCACATAATGTCCATCTCAGACTAGTCCACATCTTTTCTGTCTAAACGTACGCCCGGGGACAAATCGCCCCTTTTTCCTGCTCTATTTTTAGAGCATTTTTCAAGGCTAGTTTTTAAATAGGAGTTGCACATTTTTCGGTATATTATATATTTTTTGTAGGAGCATTACTACTGCGCATTTACCTAGATCGCAAATTTTTTTAAATTTTAGTATTAAATTTTAAGCATAAGCTTAAGCATAAACTTAAAATTATAAGCTTTCGCTTTAGATATGGGTCTCACTTTCGCTCGGGAATGGGTTCGGACTTAAAGTGCGTTCATAGTTATGACAAAACGTCCTTTGGACAAAGTCCAAAGGACGTTTTTACATACGTTTATACGCTGTATTTGTCCTTTGGACTTTGTCCAACGGACGTTTTGTCATAAGTATGAAGGCACCCTTAGGCCTTAGTATTAGAAGTATTTCTAACAAATTCATGTGCGCCGAATACATACGTCTATGATTATAAATTATATCATTAAAATCCAAGCAATCATTCTATTAGGTGCGCTGGGAAATTTTACATCGACCAAAGTCACGCAAGGAATATTTTGCATACGGTTTGGTTCAAAAGTGCGTTCGCATCTATGGAAGTAAGTTAATTTTAGTTGGAATATTGCGAAAAAAAAATGCTGAACGTACTATTTATGAAATAAACATCATACAGAATCACCCATCAGCTGCGCGCCAACCATGCATATGCAAATTATTTCTTACGTGATTTTAGTCGATTGAGAGTAGGAACTTTATTAGTAGGCACTCAGTTGGAATTTTTGGAAAATGATATATAACGACATTTTCAGGGTTATCAGTTGTGGAATCAACAGTACCGCGACGCCATTAAAAACGGAAATTTCGAGCAGTACGATAAGGCGAAGAGACACGGACTTCGCTACTACAACAAGAATGTGCTTGACAAAATATTGGGTCCAACTGTGTGATCTGTAAAAACGCAACGATTTGTTTAGTAGTAATGCTTCTTCATGTTCCGAACTTTGTCCACGATGGTCAAACAAAACCCCTCGATTTAAACGGAAGTTGCTCAGTGTTAAAGACCTTTTCAGAGTTATGACTTGTAGAATTACTTTTAGCCAATTAGCGCTTGCGGGAAAAATTGATTTCCAATAATCGCAAAGAACTCCAATTTTTAGTTCCACCCACAACCATTCCACAAAGCAATACATATATGAAGTGATCACGACTACTATAGGACATTTTGAGGGTCCTTAAAATCCTGACGTATCCATTTAAAACGAAAAAGATTTTCAGAGCTTTGGTTTTTAAACCAATAGTTCGAAACTTATTGAAATATGAGTTATTTAAGTTATATTTTCAAAACTATTTTTTTGTTTTTAATAAATTCTTGCAAAATTTTAGTTCACAAAAAATTTTAAAAAATATGTTATACTGCATTATTTTTTTTAATTTCAGATAATATGGCAGAGAAAAAATAGGGCAGGACACGTCAGGATTGTAAGGAACTTGGTGATCACGTCATTTATGTTTTGCTCTGTGGGAATGGTTGTGGGAGGAGCTAATAGAAACTTTTAGCCAACTAAGGATAAATTCTATCAGGGTGAAAATAGATGAGTGGTAAAGTAACCACTCGTTCTTTGAGAAAATATCACGTGCAGAGAAACACATGACGCAACTAAATAATAATTGGTTACATAACCGCTGAAAACTTTTTTTTAAATTTTTATCGCTCACGCGTTTATTGTTTATTTGTTCCTGGCGGAGAGCGGTTACGCCCTTAATTTCAGCCTGGAAGACTTTAACTTTAGTGCTTGGGAAAAAATTAATTTCCAATGAATGAAAGATCTCCGTTTTTCATAACCACTAATTGGCTAAAAGCGATTCTATAACATTATAACTTTGTAAAGAATATTAACATTGAACAATTTTCCGTTTGTTTTGACTATCGTGGATTTCAAACTTGTCAAACAATTTCAAAAACTCTCAAATGTCGGATGCTATTTGTGATTTGCTGCTATATGCCTTTTTTTGTGGGAATGAAAGTGGGAGTAGCTAAAAATTGCAGATCTCTACGTTAATCGGAGATAGGTTTTTTAAGCGATTGAAAAAAATTGATAAAAATTGATAAAATTGAAAAAAAAAAAGATTTTATAGCGTCATATATGCCTCTGTGAAAATCCATAGCACTTAACAACTTGTCGTTACTAGGGCGAAATGAGCCACAGTTCGTATAAAATGTGCGTGACTGTGACTCAATATAAATTTAAATCAGGACCCTAATAACTACAGGAAAAGTCACATTCGCGTGTATTTTATAATTGCTGTGGCTCCTTTTGCCGCGGTAACGACGCTCTGATCAAAAAAAGAGTTTTGACTATACCGACCTCTGGAGAAGTTTCGGAGCTTTGAAGAGCATAGCTCGGGTTAAAGCTTGGAATTCTAAGAGCATTTCTTATGTATAATTAATGTTTTGTGCTAATTGCGGATATGCAGAGTGTTTGATAAAATTTAAGGCCTCTTCGGACGGTTTTTTAAGTATGAAAAATACTATAATGTAGCATAAATTAAACTTTTATTTTAATATATCGTGGTTACTCTGACACAATGAGCCAGATGCGTCGTAAAATACTGGTAACTGTGACTCTTTTTATATCTTAACACACAACTAATCTAAACAAAATGAGTCAGAATCACGTTGATTTTATATATATTTTATACCGATTGTGACTCTTTATGTCGGAGTAACGACGATATTGTGCAAAAAATATAATAAAAAACAATTTAAAAACACAAGCGAATTTCATGGAATTATTTAGGAACACATCGTTTAATTAAACCAAAGAGATCTTGATAAATTTTAGGCTGTTTTAAAATTTTTTTAAGCTACTTAAGGAATCTAAGGTTTTGTTATGCCTGTTCATTGTTTTATGAAAACAAATTTTTTTCTGCCAATAATGCACGAAATTTTTAAAACAAAAGAAAAAATGAAAAAGAAAAAACCGTGTTTTTTCTGAATTGACACTACATACATATATACAATGCAGATATATATACATACATGTATACATTTTTTATATGCAGATATAACAAATCCGCTTTTAAGTTTGTTCATTTTTAAG
This sequence comes from Microlaimidae sp. YZB2_3, assembly GCA_030248175.1. Taxonomy (NCBI): domain Eukaryota; kingdom Metazoa; phylum Nematoda; class Chromadorea; order Desmodorida; family Microlaimidae; species Microlaimidae sp. YZB2_3. The sequence goes on from JASAMX010007191.1 coordinate 30,379, forward strand.
TTTACATTCAAACGGATGCAAATATCGTCATAAATATGGCAAAATGAGCCACAATGCGTATAAAGTATATGCCACTGTGACTGATTTTAAATTTATAACAGCACATTATTAACTTCTTAATGAGTCACAGCTACTTGTATTTTATAATGGCTGTGACTTATTTTGCCGCAACTACGAGTAGATAACACGCAAAGAAATATGGAATATATTTTAAACAAATATTGCATGCAACTTATTTTAAACAAATGCTGCATATTTGTTTAAAAATACTGATAATTAGGCATTTTTTTTATATTGTCAAAATATTAAAATAATTGTGGGACATTTTCCATTCGAGCTATTTTTTTCTCCAAAGACATGTTTTGTTATGGAGAATCACGACGGTTAATTCAATGTACACAAAGGTCTCGAGAAGATTTAAAAATAATTTGTATATGACGTTGGTTAACGAAAAAAAACACGATCATAATACAACGAAAAAAACATAAACATAAAACAATTTTTCTAAAATAACAGCTGGTTGTGCATATTTTTTCTATCTTCATTTTTCCGGTCATATACAAATTATTTTTAAATCTTCTCGAGACCTTTGTGTACATTGAATTAACTGTCGTGATTCTTCATAAAAAGTTTGAAACCGAAATGCAGATACATTTTTTTTGACTTCTTGATTGTAGGTTTTAACAAAAAATTTATCAGAAAATTAATGTTTTAATGAAAAATTGGAAAACGGGTAAGCGAAAAAACGACCATCCAACTTTTAATATGATCCTTTGTTTCACAAAACACAAATATTATGCCACATGTTTGGCTGTCGTTGTTTCATTGCGTTTCTGTGTCCAACCATGGGTTCACCTAGGAATCGACCGGGGCCCCGGCCCCGGCTTGCCCCGGCATTTTTTTTCCACCCCGGCCTCCGCCCCGGTAAATGCAATTTTCTCTACCCCGGCCTCGGCCTCAGTAAACGCAATTTTCTCTATCCCGGCCCCGGTCCCGGCATCAGCAAAAATCCTGCCCCGGTCGATCCCTAGGTTCACCCAAGCATGCACAAAAATTTTAACCCGGTGTCCGGAAATTTGATCCTCAGGATTTGATCCCCAAGCAAAGGTATTCTCGGTATGATTGCCGCGCAGTTTATTTAACAAAGTGTTGCTTAATTTTTAGGATTTGCTTATGCTTAAAGTTGGTTCATACATATGACAAAGGTTTAGGGTCGATGGAGCCGAGGGAACTTGGAGCCCAAAATAAAAATCGATAAAACCTATACCTAAGCCTAAGCGAAGCCTAAAAAAAGGTGAAAATTTTTTCCGGTGGCTCCAAGTTCCCTACTTGCGGCTCTAAAGACCCCGTACCATAACAAAACGTCCTTTGGACAAAGTCCAAAGGACAAAACTCCTTTGAACTTTGTCCAAAGGACAAATACAGCGTAAAAACGTTCTTCGGACTTTGTCGAAAGGACAAATTCTAAGTAGCGTTCATAGTTCGTTCAAAGGAAAAAGTCCAACGGACGTTTTGGCTTTTCTAAAATTGTCCTTTGGACTTTATCCAAAGGAGGTTTTGTCATAAGTATGAACCAGCCTTTAGGTAAACGTTAGATTTTTATTTCATGGTTTTATTGCTAATAAATTGTGTTGCTAAAACACCCGGGTCAAAATCCATTGTTCTAATCCGAAGGAATCTCCTGCGCATCAAAGGACACCGCGCGCATAAAGGGATGCCGGTGTCAAGGAATATTCTTTCCCCCCTAAAAATTTTCCCCCCGGAAAAACTATCCCGGGATAGTTTTTCCCCCCGGAAAAACTATCCCGGATATTCTTTCCCCGGGGGAAAGAATATACCGGGATAGATTTTCCCCCATGCTTTTTAATTTTAAAATCATATAAACTTAGAATTTTTAAAAATAATTTGAATAGCTGTACCTTTATTAGCTCAAATACCAATTTTTGTGTAATAAATTCCATTAAAACATGTTTACTCACGATTTTAATTTTGTTTGTAATTTTCTATTTTAGCGTTATAATCAGGGGGAAAGTTTTTACCGGTATATTCTTTCCCCCCTTCAAAAATTTGCATAAAGTTTTAATATAATTCTGCGCATTCTTTAAAAACACGTCATTAAATTAAAATGATTATTTTGTTATCATGATACTTTTCATAAATTCATAAAATTATTGAAATAAAACCCATAAACTACCTTAACCATTTTAAACCTTAGTTTTCCTAAGCAGCCTAAGCAAAACCTTAAAACCAAGCTAAAATTCATAACAAACGAACAACAATATAAAAAAGAGGGGGGGGGGGAAATATCCCGGTTTTTAACCGGGATAGTTTTTCCGGGAGGAAAGAAATTACCGAGGGGGGAAAGAATTAATCGGTGTTTTAGCGGGATGGTTTTTCCGGGGGGAAAAACTATCCCGGTTTTTTACCGGGACAGATCTTCCGGGGGAAAAAGAAAGGGGGAAAAGATATCCCGCGACACCGGCATTTATGTCTAATAACGCGCCGCGCCTTTCTAATAACCCGCCCGCGCGGCATTCTTTTGCCATATTCCCACCTTCATTTTGAAGCCCTGTTTTGCCGCTGCTCCTCCTACAACCTATCTCACGGAGCAAAACATATATGACGTGATCACGAATACTATATGACATTTTAAAGCTAAAAAAATTCTGAGGTGAAACATTTTCTCGTTGCAGGTCCCGTGGATCAAACGCTCGAGGATAAAATGTTGGAGATCAAATTTCCTAGAATTTGTAACCTGCATAACATTCGCGGATCTGTTTAAAACTATCGTATATAATCGATGAAATTCCTTGCGCGTCTTAACTAGTGATGTTCCGATCCTTTAAAGGAGCACTGTCACAAATCAAATTCCTATAACGCCCGAACCGGACTGCTCCTTTAATACTGAACCGATTCAGCTGAAATTTAAAAATGTTGTAGCCTTGTAGTGGAGCACTCTAAATACAAAAGTTGAGTTAGGTAGGTTTGGTATTAAAGGAGCAGTCCGGTTCGGGCGTTATAGGAATTTGATTTGTGACAGTGCTCCTTTAATATCAGGCTCTAGAGCTCCGACATTTAAAACGGAGGTAGCTCCGGAGTTCCGTCTCTTAAATAAACGATTTGAAGCTTATTTAAGCTTGAAATAGATTTTAAACTACTCTAATAGTTATGTTTTTGTAAGACTATTTTTATTGTTTTAAACAAGTTTAGGAAAAAATTTAGTTTACAAAAAAATTTTTAACAAAATAATCTATGCCATCACTTTTTATTTATTTATAAAATTATTATAAAAATAGGCCCGGAGCTCTGGAGTTTCGGAGTTTTCTCCAAAACTCCTAAAAGCGGAGCTCCGTCCTGAAGCTCCAGAGCTCAGAGCCCCGAGTAGCGTCAGAAGTCGTAATGTTAGTATTTTCTCACGAATTGTGGAACCTTGTGAAACCACGCGGTTTCACTGTTTCGGAGTTTGTTCCAGAGCTCCTAAAAGCGGAGCTCCGTCCTGGAGCTCCGGAGGTCAGAGCCCCGAGGAGCGTCAGAAGTCGTCACGTTAGTATTTTCTCACGAAATGTGGAACCTTGTGAAACTACGCGGTTTCACTGTTTCGGAGTTTGCTTCGGAGCTCCTAAAAGCGGAGCTCCGTCCTGGAGCTCCGGAGGTCAGAGCCCCGAGGAGCGTCAGAAGTCGTAACGTTAGTATTTTCTCACGAAAATGTGGAACCTTGTGAAACCACGCGGTTTCACTGTTTCGGAGTATGCTCCGGAGCTCCTAAAAGCGGAGCTCCGTCCTGGAGCTCCGGAGGTCAGAGCCCCGTCGAGCGTCAGAAGACGTCACGTTAGTATTTTCTCACGAAATGTGTAACCTTGTGAAACCACGCGGTTTCACTGTTTCGGTGTTTGCTCCGGAGCACCTGGAAGCGGAGCTCCGTCATGGAGCTCCGGTGGTCGGAGCCCCGAGGAGCGTCAGAAGTCGTCACGTTAGTATTTTCTCACGAAAATGTGGAACCTTGTGAAACTACGCGGTTTCACTGTTTCGGAGTTTGCTTCGGAGCTCCTAAAAGCGGAGCTCCGTCCTGGGAGCTCCGGAGGTCAGAGCCCCGAGGAGCGTCAGAAGTCGTCACGTTAGTATTTTCTCACGCAACGTGGAACCGTGTGAAACCCCGCGGGTTCACTGTTTCGGAGTTTGCGCCGGAGCTCCTAAAAGCGGAGCTCCGTCCTGGAGCTCCGGAGGTCAGAGCCCCGAGGAGCGTCAGAAGTTCCGTCACGTTAGTATTTTCTCACGAAATGTGGAACCTTGTGAAACCACGCGGTTTCACTGTTTCGGAGTTTGCTTCGGAGCTCCTAAAAGCGGAGCTCCGTCCAGGAGATCCTGAGGTCAGAGCCCCGAGGAGCGTCAGAAGTCGTCACGTTGGTATTTTCTCACGAAATGTGGAACCTTGTGAAACTACGCGGTTTCACTGTTTAGGAGTTTGCTTCGGTAGCTCTGCAAAAGCGGAGCTCCGTCCTGGAGCTCCGGAGGTCAGAGCCCCGAGGAGCGTCAGAAGTCGTCACGTTAGTATTTTCTCACGAAATGTGGAACCTTGTGAAACCACGCGGTTTCACTGTTTCGGAGTATGCTCCGGAGCTCCTAAACGCGGAGCTCCGTCCTGGAGCTCCGGAGGTCAGAGCCCCGAGGAGCGTCAGAAGTCGTCACGTTAGTATTTTCTCACGAAATGTGGAACCTTGTGAAACCACGCGGTTTCACTGTTTCGGAGTTTGCTTCGGAGCTCCTAAAAGCGGAGCTCCGTCCTGGAGCTCCGGAGGTCAGAGCCCCGAGGAGCGTCAGAAGTCGTCACGTTAGTATTTTCTCACGAAATGTGGAACCTTGTGAAACTACGCGGTTTCACTGTTTCGGAGTTTGCTTCGGAGCTCCTAAAAGCGGAGCTCCGTCCTGGAGCTCCAGAGGTCAGAGCCCCGAGGAGCGTCAGAAGTCGTCACGTTAGTATTTTCTCACGAAATGTGGAACCTTGTGAAACCACGCGGTTTCACTGTTTCGGAGTATGCTCCGGAGCTCCTAAAAGCGGAGCTCCGTCCTGGAGCTCCGGAGGTCAGAGCCCCGAGGAGCGTCAGAAGTCGTCACGTTAGTATTTTCTCACGAAATGTGGAACCTTGTGAAACCACGCGGTTTCACTGTTTTGGAGTTTGCTTCGGAGCTCCTAAAAGCGGAGCTCCGTCCTGGAGCTCCGGAGGTCAGAGCCCCGAGGAGCGTCAGAAGTCGTCACGTTAGTATTTTCTCACGAAATGTGGAACCTTGTGAAACCTCGCGGTTTCACTGGTTCGGGGTTTGCTGCGGAGCTCCTAAAAGCGGAGCTCCGTCCTGGAGCTCCGGAGGTCAGAGCCCCGAGGAGCGTCAGAAGTCGTCACGTTAGTATTTTCTCACGAAATGTGGAACCTTGTGAAACCACGCGGTTTCACTGTTTCGGAGTATGCTCCGGAGCTCCTAAAAGCGGAGCTCCGTCCTGGAGCTCCAGAGGTCAGAGCCTCGAGGAGCGTCAGAAGTCGTCACGTTAGTATTTTCTCACGAAATGTGGAACCTTGTGAAACCACGCGGTTTCACTGTTTCGGAGTATGCTTCGGAGCTCCTAAAAGCGGAGCTCCGTCCTGGAGCTCCGGAGGTCAGAGCCCCGAGGAGCGTCAGAAGTCGTCACGTTAGTATTTTCTCACGAAATGTGGAACCTTGTGAAACCACGCGGTTTCACTGTTTCGGAGTATGCTCCGGAGCTCCTAAAAGCGGAGCTCCGTCCTGGAGCTCCGGAGGTCAGAGCCCCGAGGAGCGTCAGAAGTCGTCACGTTAGTATTTTCTCACGAAATGTGGAACCTTGTGAAACCACGCGGTTTCACTGTTTCGGAGTTTGCTTGGGAGCTCCTAAAAGCGGAGCTCCGTCCTGGAGCTCCGGAGGTCAGAGCCCCGAGGAGCGTCAGAAGTCGTCACGTTAGTATTTTCTCACGAAATGTGGAACCTTGTGAAACTACGCGGTTTCACTGTTTCGGAGTTTGCTTCGGAGCTCCTAAAAGCGGAGCTCCGTCCTGGAGCTCCGGAGGTCAGAGCCCCGAGGAGCGTCAGAAGTCGTCACGTTAGTATTTTTTCACGAAATGTGGAACCTTGTGAAACCACGCGGTTTCACTGTTTCGGAGTATGCTCCGGAGCTCCTAAAAGCGGAGCTCCGTCCTGGAGCTCCGGAGGTCAGAGCCCCGAGGAGCGTCAGAAGTCGTCACGTTAGTATTTTCTCACGAAATGTGGAACCTTGTGAAACTACGCGGTTTCACTGTTTCGGAGTTTGCTTCGGAGCTCCTAAAAGCGGAGCTCCGTCCTGGAGCTCCGGAGGTCAGAGCCCCGAGGAGCGTCAGAAGTCGTCACGTTAGTATTTTCTCACGAAATGTGGAACCTTGTGAAACCACGCGGTTTCACTGTTTTGGAGTATGCTGCGGAGCTACGCAATGCGTAGCTCCGACCTGGAGCTCGGGAGGTCACTGCCCCGCGGAGCGTCAGAAGTCGTCACGTTAGTATTTTCTCACGAAATGTGGAACCTTGTGAAACCACGCGGTTTCACTGTTTCGGAGTTTGCTTCGGAGAGAAAGCGGAGCTCCGTCCTGGAGCTCCGGAGGTCAGAGCCCCGAGGAGCGTCAGAAGTCGTCACGTTAGTATTTTCTCACGAAATGTGGAACCTTGTGAAACGACGCGGTTTCACTGTTTCGGAGTTTGCTGCGGAGCTCTCTTAGAAGCGGAGCTCCGTCCTGGAGCTCCGGAGGTCAGAGCCCCGAGGAGCGTCAGAAGTCGTCACGTTAGTATTTTCTCACGAAATGTGGAACCTTGTGAAACCACGCGGTTTCACTGTTTCGGAGTATGCTCCGGAGCTACTAAAAGCGGAGCTCCGTCCTGGAGCTCCGGAGGTCAGAGCCCCGAGGAGCGTCAGAAGTCGTCACGTTAGTATTTTCTCACGAAATGTGGAACCTTGTGAAACCACGCGGTTTCACTGTTTCGGAGTTTGCTTCGGAGCTCCTAAAAGCGGAGCTCTGTCCTGGAGCTCCGGAGGTTAGAGCCCCGAGGAGCGTCAGAAGTCGTCACGTTAGTATTTTCTCACGAAATGTGGAACCTTGTGAAACTACGCGGTTTCACTGTTTCGGAGTTTGCTTCGGAGCTCCTAAAAGCGGAGCTCCGTCCTGGAGCTCCGGAGGTCAGAGCCCCGAGGAGCGTCAGAAGTCGTCACGTTAGTATTTTCTCACGAAATGTGGAACCTTGTGAAACCACGCGGTTTCACTGTTTCGGAGTATGCTCCGGAGCTCCTAAAAGCGGAGCTCCGTCCTGGAGCTCCGGAGGTCAGAGCCCCGAGGAGCGTCAGAAGTCGTCACGTTAGTATTTTCTCACGAAATGTGGAACCTTGTGAAACCACGCGGTTTCACTGTTTCGGAGTTTGCTTCGGAGCTCCTAAAAGCGGAGCTCCGTCCTGGAGCTCCGGAGGTCAGAGCCCCGAGGAGCGTCAGAAGTCGTCACGTTAGTATTTTCTCACGAAATGTGGAACCTTGTGAAACTACGCGGTTTCACTGTTTCGGAGTTTGCTTCGGAGCTCCTAAAAGCGGAGCTCCGTCCTGGAGCTCCGGAGGTCAGAGCCCCGAGGAGCGTCAGAAGTCGTCACGTTAGTATTTTCTCACGAAATGTGGAACCTTGTGAAACCACGCGGTTTCACTGTTTTGGAGTATGCTCCGGAGCTCCTAAAAGCGGAGCTCCGTCCTGGAGCTCCGGAGGTCAGAGCCCCGAGGAGCGTCAGAAGTCGTCACGTTAGTATTTTCTCACGAAATGTGGAACCTTGTGAAACCACGCGGTTTCACTGTTTCGGAGTTTGCTTCGGAGCTCCTAAAAGCGGAGCTCCGTCCTGGAGCTCCGGAGGTCAGAGCCCCGAGGAGCGTCAGAAGTCGTCACGTTAGTATTTTCTCACGAAATGTGGAACCTTGTGAAACCACGCGGTTTCACTGTTTCGGAGTTTGCTTCGGAGCTCCTAAAAGCGGAGCTCCGTCCTGGAGCTCCGGAGGTCAGAGCCCCGAGGAGCGTCAGAAGTCGTCACGTTAGTATTTTCTCACGAAATGTGGAACCTTGTGAAACCACGCGGTTTCACTGTTTCGGAGTATGCTCCGGAGCTCCTAAAAGCGGAGCTCCGTCCTGGAGCTCCGGAGGTCAGAGCCCCGAGGAGCGTCAGAAGTCGTCACGTTAGTATTTTCTCACGAAATGTGGAACCTTGTGAAACCACGCGGTTTCATTGTTTCGGAGTATGCTCCGGAGCTCCTAAAAGCGGAGCTCCGTCCTGGAGCTCCGGAGGTCAGAGCCCCGAGGAGCGTCAGAAGTCGTCACGTTAGTATTTTCTCACGAAATGTGGAACCTTGTGAAACCACGCGGTTTCACTGTTTCGGAGTTTGCTTCGGAGCTCCTAAAAGCGGAGCTCCGTCCTGGAGCTCCGGAGCTCAGAGCCCCGAGTAGCGTCAGAAGTCGTCACGTTAGTATTTTCTCACGAAATGTGGAACCTTGTGAAACCACGCGGTTTCACTGTTTCGGAGTTTGCTCCGGAGCTCCTAAAAGCGGAGCTCCGTCCTGGAGCTCCGGAGCTCAGAGCCCCGAGTAGCGTCAGAAGTCGTCACGTTAGTATTTTCTCACGAAATGTGGAACCTTGTGAAACCACGCGGTTTCACTGTTTCGGAGTTTGCTCCGGAGCTCCTAAAAGCGGAGCTCCGTCCTGAACCTCCGGAGCTCAGAGCCCCAAGGAGCGTCAGAAGTCGTCACGTTAGTATTTTCTCACGAAAATGTGGAACCCCGTGAAACTACGCGGTTTCATTGTTTGGGAGTTTGCTCCGGAGCTCCTAAAAGCGGAGCTCCGTCCTGGAGCTCCGGAGCTCAGAGCCCCGAGTAGCGTCAGAAGTCGTAACGTTAGTATTTTCTCACGAAATGTGGAACCTTGTGAAACCACGCGGTTTCACTGTTTCGGAGTTTGCTCCGGAGCTCCTAAAAGCGGAGCTCCGTCCTGGACCTCCGGAGCTCAGAGCCCCGAGTAGCGTCAGAAGTCGTAACGTTAGTATTTTTCTTACGAAATGTGGAACCTTGTGAAACCACGCGGTTTCACTGTTTCGGAGTTTGCTCCGGAGCTCCTAAAAGCGGAGCTCCGTCCTGGAGCTCCGGAGCTCAGAGCCCCGAGTAGCGTCAGAAGTCGTAACGTTAGTATTTTCTCACGAAAATGTGGAACCTTGTGAAACCACGCGGTTTCACTGTTTCGGAGTTTGCTCCGGAACTCCTAAAAGCGGAGCTCCGTCCTGGAGCTCCGGAGCTCAGAGCCCCAAGGAGCGTCAGAAGTCGTCACGTTAGTATTTTCTCACGAAAATGTGGAACCCCGTGAAACTACGCGGTTTCATTGTTTGGGAGTTTGCTCCGGAGCTCCTAAAAGCGGAGCTCCGTCCTGGAGCTCCGGAGCTCAGAGCCCCGAGTAGCGTCAGAAGTCGTAACGTTAGTATTTTCTCACGAAATGTGGAACCTTGTGAAACCACGCGGTTTCACTGTTTCGGAGTTTGCTCCGGAACCCCTAAAAGCGGAGCTCCGTCCTGGAGCTCCGGAGCTCAGAGCCCCAAGGAGCGTCAGAAGTCGTCACGTTAGTATTTTCTCACGAAAATGTGGAACCCCGTGAAACTACGCGGTTTCATTGTTTGGGAGTTTGCTCCGGAGCTCCTAAAAGCGGAGCTCCGTCCTGGACCTC
>JASAMX010007194.1:0-20271 GCA_030248175.1 Microlaimidae sp. YZB2_3
ACGGACAGGTGTCATCGTGACGGACGGATGTCATCGTGACGGACAGGTGTCATTGTGACGGACGGGTGTCATCGTGACGGACGGGTGTCATCCTGCGGACGGGTGTCATCGTGACGGACAGGTGTCATCGTGACGGACGGATGTCATTGTGACGGACGGGTGTCATCGTGACGGACGGGTGTCATCGTGAGGGACGGGTGTCATCGTGACGGACAGGTGTCATTGTGACGGACGGGTGTCATCGTGACGGACGGGTGTCATCGTGAGAGACGGGTGTCATCGTGACGGACGGGTGTCATCGTGACGGACGGATGTCATCGTGACGGACAGGTGTCATTGTGACGGACGGGTGTCATCCTGCGGACGGGTGTCATCGTGACGGACAGGTGTCATCGTGACGGACGGATGTCATTGTGACGGACGGGTGTCATCGTGACGGACGGGTGTCATCGTGAGGGACGGGTGTCATCGTGACGGACAGGTGTCATTGTGACGGACGGGTGTCATCGTGACGGACGGGTGTCATCGTGAGGGACGGGTGTCATCGTGACGGACAGGTGTCATTGTGACGGACGGGTGTCATTGTGACGGACGGGTGTCATCGTGAGGGACGGGTGTCATCGTGACGGACAGGTGTCATTGTGACGGACGGGTGTCATCGTGACGGACGGGTGTCATTGTGACGGACAGGTGTCATTGTGACGGACGGGTGTCATCGTGACGGACGGGTGTCATCGTGACGGACGGGTGTCATTGTGACGGACAGGTGTCATTGTGACGGACGGGTGTCATCGTAACAGACGGGTGTCATCGTGATGGACGGGTGTCATCGTGACGGACAGGTGTCATTGTGACGGACGGATGTCATCGTGACGGACGGGTGTCATTGTGACGGACGGGTGTCATCGTGATGGACGGGCTTCATCGTGAGGGACGGGTGTCATCGTGACGGACAGATGTCATCGTGACGGACGAGTGTCATCGTGACGGACGGGTGTCATCGTGAAGGACGGGTGTCATCGTGACGGACGGGTGTCATCGTGACGGATGGGTGTCACGATAATCATTTTGCAAACCATGTTTCATAAGATATTAAATCTTCTTGGCTGGCTTTCGAACACTTAGCACAGCATTCTCAAGAAAGTAATATACATGTAGTGCATAAATAAAAAAAATAAAATACTTACCAACGTAAGTCACTTAGTTTTAAAAAAATATATTTGGACGACATAAGAATTTGCTTTTTTGAAAAATCTTTTAAGGTTTTAATGGTTTTTTTTCCTACATATCTTCAGGTGTTATTTTGAGTACAGAGGGAAGGGAAATAAATGTTTACTGGGTGTATTTAACGGTATAGAGTCATAGTAACGGCATGGATAAAGTCGGATCTTTCTTCCTTTTCTTTAAAAAATAATACAGTGGAAAATAAAAATATTAGGGAAACCATAAAAAAAGACAAAAGATTATGGAATAAACCGTTAAAAATCCTTAAATATTTTATATTTAACTAATTAAAGGATTGTAAAGAACGCAAAAAAATGCATATTTAGCATTTTTTTGTTTTAAAATCAAAAATACTCGCACAATAAAACTGAACACAAACTAATAAATTTTAATAAAAACTACCGCAGATTTGTCGGCATAACGCAAAATAAAGTTTATTTACATCATTTTAAAAAATTTCGCAAAACACCAAAGAAAAGTAAAAATACTGCTGGAAAATCCTGGTGGTTGCAAACAGCAGTTTATATTACGCTTTTAGGCAAATTTAATCATAACAAGTAGCCCGTGTCAGCCATACGGCTGACAAATAATTTTTCCCGCATTTTTTATATTAATTTACTTTTTTTTCAAAATTCAACCCTTTTATGCAATTTCCGTGACTGTAAGCTTTACAGTGATACCTCAGTTACCCACTCTAATTTTAGTTGAAAAAAAGGGTCTTTCCCTCTTTTGGTGAAAATATATTGTACAGCATAAAGATGTCCGCGTTAATTTTTTACTAATTTCAACCACCTTATGATGCTCCCTGAACTATAAGGTTTCCCATAATATCTCATTTATCCTAATTTTTTCTGTGGTTGGGGTGGAAGGTACTTCCATCTTTGATAAAAATATGTAGTCCAATATAAAGATGTCTATGTTATTTTTTTTTTAAATTTTAACCCATTTATGACATGCTCCAGACTGTAAGCTTTGCAATGATACCTCATTTAGCCCAATTCGTTTTGTGGTTGAGGAGAAGGGCCCTCCCTTTGTGAAAATGCGTTTCCAAATTAAAGATGTTCTTTTTATTTATTTTTTTGAAAAATTGAACCCTTTTATGACATTACTTGAAATTCAAGCTTTGCAATGATATCTGATTTAGCCCAATCCTTTTTGTGGTTAAGGAGAAAGGTCATTCCTCCTTTCAGTAAAAAAACGTTGTCCAGCATTAAGATGTCCATATTCATTTTTCCAAAAACATGATATTCTGGCTTCACATTGGCAAATTACTCTTACCAATAAGTTTGAGCCAATTTGAAGATAAAAATTTTTTCAACTTTCAAAGTCCCCAAGGCCCTGTTTTTGTGAAAATGTGTTGTCCAATCAAAAGATGTCCATGCATTTTTTTTATTTCAACCCCTTTATGACATTCCCCTGTCCCTGTCTGTAAGCTTTGCAATGATATCTTATTTACCACCACTTTTGCTAGTTGGGGAGGAAGGTTTTTCCTCTTTTTAGTGAAAAAACGTTGTCCAGCATTAAGATGTCCATGTTAATCTTACCAAAAAACATGACATTTTGGTTTTACATTGGATAATTACTCTTATCAATAAGTTCGAGCCAATTCAAAGACAAAAAATTTTCACTTTCCAAAATCCATAGGTTTCCCCTTTTTGTGAAAATGTTTTGTCCAGTCTAAATTTTTTATAAATTTCAACCTTTTTATGACATTCTCCGGAATGTAAGCTTTACAATGATATATCATTTAGCCTAATCCTTTTGGTGGTTTGTGAGCAAGGTAATTCACTTCTTTAATGAAAAAAACGTTGTCCAGTATAAAGATGCCCATGTTCATTTTTCCAAAAATCATGATATTCTGGCTTTACATTGTCTAATTACTCTTTACAATAAGTTTGAGTTAATTCTGAGTCAAAATATTTTTTAAGTTCCAAAATCCCCCTTTGATGAAAACGCGTTGTCCAGTATAAAGATGCCCATGTAAGTTGTTTTAAAATTTCAACCCCCTTACGACATTTCCTGGGGTATAAGCTTTCCAACGATACCTCATTCACTTTAATCCGATGGGTGGTTAGGGAGGAGTTAGGGAAAACACAGACAGACAGACAGACAGACACACAGACATTACGTCTATTTATATATAGATCACAGTAGCGCAGTGGATGGTCTTTGGATATGTATGTGAGGTTTCTTAGTTCGAACCACTTTGTGTTTTTTTCTCGTTCAGGTATATTTCTAACTATATTCATGTTTAATTTCATTTTTTTATCTGTTTATATAAAAAAACTGAATGAAATAAACGAATATTTATTTTTAAAAAACTACAATTGTGCACATTTGCGTGTCATATTCTTTTGCTTTTTTCACTTATTATTTTTAAACTAAAATAAACAATTTTTTTGTTCCTGGTTGTTTTTAAACAAATAGTCCTTTTAAGTAATTGTGGGCGTATTTTTAATTTTTTTATAACAAATTAATACAAATGTTTCTTTTTTGTTTTTACGCAGTCTCTGTTGTTTTTTTTTGTCGCTTATTTGAGTTTTAAAAAAGTTACGGTATTAAATTGTAAAAGTTTTTGATAGTCAGCCAGCAAGACAAAATATCTTTAGAAACATGGTTTCAAATCATTTATCGTGACACCTGTCCGTCACGATGACACCCGTCCGTCACGATGATACCCGTCCGTCCGCTGGTTGTCTTTCGCATGGCCGCGTTTGTTAAACACGAGTGTCACACCTTTGTCCAGGATGATCGTATTATCCACCTTTGTTACACCGTCATTGTTGCTGCGGTACAAAGCGTCTGCGCTGTGCGTCACATCGTGTGTACACATGTGTGTACCTATTAGCTGCCACTCTGGTGTGAACCGGCCCTTAGAGTTTTAGAAAAAAAATTGTTAGATATTAAAACTGACCTTTGGTGGTCTTGAATTGACCTCAACCTCGTTTTGTTTTGTAATGTGTTTTGTCCGGTCATCTTTTAACCATCATAAATTTAAATTATTAAAATAATACACTACACATGCAAAGTTCTTTCTTCGTGTCTTTAGATAATCTAAACATCTTAGTTCATTTAAAATCGTATCAAACCACACCACATCACGACCGCGTATGACAATGTAATTATAGATAAATTCTATCAGGGTAAAAATTGATGAGTGGTAAAGTAACCACTCGTTCTTCGAGAAAATATCACGTGCAGAGAAACACATGACGCAACTAAATAATAATTGGTTACATAACTGCTAAAAACTTTTTTTCAATTTTTCTCGCTATTGTTTATTTCTTCCTGGCGGAGAACGGTTACGCCCTTAATTTCAGCCTGGAAGACTTTAGCTTTAATAAAAATATTTAAAATGTATATATTAGCCAAGGTTTAAATAATTTAAAAACATAGCATTTGGGTTTATGTTTATAATTTTATCAAAAATAAACAAAAAAAAAACAATTAAAAAGTGCGTTCCAAACAAAAACAACAAAACAAAAATAATAATAAAAAAATATATGACTATAGTTTTGGACTAATGGCAGAAAAACCGATAGTTTTCGTTAAATGTTTTTAAATACAGATGACCGTGTTTTCGGCTAATTCATTGCGTTAAAATGTGCGATTAATGCTCATTTGCATATTTTCGCAGTGCAGATTTAACAAGTACTGCTGTTCAATAGTTAGGTTTTTTTTTGAAAACTTAGAAAAAATGATGAACGATTTAAATGGTATGTTGAGGTAATATTTTAAAATTAACTTTCTCGGAATTCCGGAATTCTGGAATCCAACTTTTCCTCCTTATTCGGACAGTGCAGACGAGTTTCCAAATTAAAATTTGTGTAATAGCCCGATTTTAAAATACTGTTGTAGAAACAAATCATCCTCGTTTATTGCCCCATTCTTCTTTCCGTAAGTGACCGGTGTCGAACTTTTCGCGGGAAAAGTGTCTGAAGCGAACGATTTTAACAACGAAACCGAACGATTTTAAACCGGTAATCAACGGCGGCGGTCGGGAGCTTTAAACGCGCGGCGGTATTGTCTTTTTCCCGGCGGAAAGGTCGACCCCGATTCTCGACCCGCGACTCCGGAGGGGGATGGGGGTGGGGAGGAAACTGGAACGGACCGGTGGTGGGTTTTAAATCCGAGTTATAAAATGCCGGACAACGGTCGATATTTACCAGTGTGGGACGTTCGCGAAATAACCGAACTTTTTTTCCAAGCGAAATATTTTCTTAGCTAAATAGTTTTGACACTTTCGGTCCCGCCCACTAGCGTCGGATTGTTGAAGCTGATTCGTCTGTTGGGGTTGATCGCCGCCGCGGCAGCGATGGAAGGCCACCCCAAAATCGAGTGCGGACCCGAGTCTCTAACAGTAAATTTCAACACCCAAGAAGCTTTCGAAGAACACGTCTATGTCAAGGTGAACGGAAAATTAAAAAAAAACGGGCATCCCAATAAAAAAAATTAAGACACCAAAATGCAGTTTGGTTTATTAATAAAGAAAAATTATGAAAACATAAAAAATTATTTGAACATAAAAAGTAATATTTTGCAGAAAGTAAACCTAGGTAGCTCAATGTTTAAATTTCAACTTTGGTTTAATTCTGATCATAAATGAATAAAAAAATTTTCGGAGAAAATAACAGTTGAATGCGGTGTTCAGTATTTTTATAAAAAATTACCGCTCTTTTTTTCTTCTGTTTAAAACTGAAGTAAGCTACAAAACTTTGTTTATTAGTTTAAAAACACTAAAATACTTTATATAACTCGTATTGGTTTATGGCTCAAAATTAATCGTTGATTATAAAAGACACTACAAACAAAATTTAAAAACGACAATACAATCCTCTTCATAATTTTTGTCGGAATTGAACAAACTGTTAGGTAAATCTTAAGCCTGCGAGCGAAAATTATTCAATATATTCTAAGTCTGAATGCCGTTGTGTTAGAGCCAAATTTATTTTTCTGTTCAAAAAAAGTAAAATGACACCTTTTTCAATGAAATTAATTAATAATCTTAATTAATTTGATGTTTTTTTTTTACTTTTTTGTTTAAGAAATTACGTACATTTCTAAAAAATATTGTAAAAACGTCTGTTATATTTGATTGTTTTGAAAAGTAACGGCTGTGAAAATAGCGAAGGCGACGTCAAGTGGCCGGAGTCACTTTGCGCTTCGACGGTTGTGGAGTAATTAGGAATCAGTCAGAAAGGGTTTAGTTTTATGACATTTCTGGATTATTCGTTTATTTTTAGGGTCTCTACGGCACTCCCGGCTTCCGTAATGACGGGGGCGGACGTCAAGTCGCCGGTATCACGCTCCCGTTCTACGCTTGCGGGCTTAACCGTGTACGCTCGCCGAATCCCACGGGCGTTTTTGTCAGCACCACCGTGATCGTCAGTTTCCACCCACTTTTTTTGACCAAATTATCCACTATTAACATTTTTTTACGTTATTTGTTTTTAAAATTAGATTGATGTCCTTTATAGCGATGTTCCCCGAAGCTTCGAGCTCCGGAGCTCCTTAGCGACCCTCGAAGCTGCGCCCTATTTTTGTACTAACTTCATGTATAATTAAAGAGTGATGTCATATATTATTTTGTCAAATTTTTTTTGTAAATTAAATTTTTTCAAAACTTAAATAAAGCACTAGAAATAGTCTTAAAAATGAAGATAAAGTAACTTAAAATGATTTCAACCTTAAATAAGCTTAAAATCGCTCATTTAAGAGGCGCAGCTTCGGAGCCCTTCGCTGTAAATGGCAGGAGCTCATGAGCATGATATAGGAGGGTAGGAACATCACTAATCCTTTACTTTTTTGTTTGTTTATTAACTATAAAATAATAATTCTTTACATTTTTACACCTTTAAGGTGGACCGGGCTTACCGAATTCAGTGTTTCTACATGGAGTACGACAAGACATTGGACACGGAGCTAGAGGTGAGTATGTTAACCACGGACTTCCAAAGTCAAGCGGTGCCAATGCCCGTTTGTCGCTACGAAATCTTGGACGGCGGAACCACTGGCGATATCGTTCAATTTGCCATTGTTGGACAGCAAGTTTATCACAAATGGACCTGCGATACTGAAACTGGTACGTTGGTTGGCCTTTAGTTTCTTTAATAGTAAAATCATAGACATCCGTATATATTTTACTATCCAATTATAGCAAAAATTTTAAGGATTTCGTAACATATAGGCTATTATTGGTCCCTCTCTTAAAGGAAGACACCTGGGTTGCTTTTAGTCAAGTAACCAAAATTTTTGATCAATTATTTGCACTGCAATTTTTCTTAAACAATTTTAGGCAAGGTAATTTTCTGAAACTTGTGTAAAACTTTTAAATATAATTTAGCGAAAACTTTTAAATTTATGGTTAAAAAATATTTAATATCATACTGTTAAAATTTTTTTCTTAAAATTGAAAGTAGAGGCTTTAAAATGCATCCAGACTGAACAAACGCCTGAGTTATAGATTTTTTTCTTGACAGTGCATAGCTTTATTCCTTTGTAGAAATAGACGGTTTATTTAGCAATTTTACAAAAGTCTGGAAAGGATGTTTGTAACCTTATACTTTTATGACTTGTAGATAATCAATAGAAAAAAATAAAAATATCATAAATATAAAAAGCTTCATTTTTTTATTTACACTGCTGCCAAAAATTTATGGAGAAAAAATAAAACTGTTAATTAGTTAGAAAAAACCAAATAACACATTGAATAATCCATGTGTTTTCTTGTTTTTGTAATCGAAGATTACGTATCTCCCCTTTAAAACTTCCAATGTTTTGGTTGATACTTCTGTGTGGTAGTCCATTCGTGTTTCGTTGACCAGAAAATAAGTAAATAATTTCCGCGTATATCCAGCTTCAGAAGTTGTGACATCCCCAGCTCTAAATTTTTCATAATACTTTGGTAGACGACCACAAATCTGTATGCGTTTGTCCAGGGGTATTAGATGTCGCATTCCCGCTTTAAAGTCTGAGTTGCTCATGTACATTCTCAAATGAAGTATCCCAGTGTTATTTATACCTTATATCTACTGGAAATATAGCTTGCACAAAAAAGTACTACGATATTTTGAGAGATTGGTTCCGAAAATTTTTCAATATTTCAGTCGACACTTTCTGCACGGTGGTTCATTCCTGTTTCGTCGATGACAAAAACGGCGATCGTGAGAATTTAGTGAGAGCAGACGGCTGCGCCAATGACGTCTACCTTCTGAACAATCCGGAATACCCCGGAAATTCGACGGCTGGGGTGGAAGCCCACGTATACGCCGACCGACCACAATTGTACTTCCAGTGCCAGGTTTATCGATTGATTTATCGATTTTGTTTGTTAAACCTTCGCATGATGCTTAAATAAGTTAGAAATAAATTAACAAACAATCAGTGGCATCTTTTTGGGTGAATTGTATGAAAGTTCAGCAAATTTTATCTGTGGCTGGCTGTGGAAAAAATACGTTTTTTGTTGATATTATCGCTGTTTAAAAGGTGTGAAAACACTTAATAATGCTATGATTTGAAATACTTTTTTTTGCAAATTTGTAAACGTTCACCTTTCAGGTGACGATCCTGGTAAAGGAGCCGGGTAACGACTGCCCGCGACCTTCTTGCGTCCGTCCTGGCGGTCGCGGGGGTCCGCAACCCGCTGGACCCCGCCCCGCCCCAAACCCCAACCCCTTCCCTCTGGTTTCCGGTGGTCTGTACGCGGCACGACCGGCGGACCAGCCGGTCTATAATGGATCCGGCGACCCCACGGCGCCCTTCGCCGCCCATCCCGGCCGACCCGACCCCGGCTTCCACGTCAGAGGCGCCAAGCTGCAGGCCTGGCCCGGGGAGGCGCCCCGCGGGTTCCCTAAAGAGGGCAGCGCTGTAAGCAGAGACAAGCGCCAGGCGGAACTTTTTGACGCGGCACTGGGAACGGCGGACGTGCGGACGGAAGTCAGCGCTCTGGACGTGGATGACAAGGTAAATCGGATGTATTTTCCTCGTTTTGCATTTACAATGTGATAAAAAATTAGGTTTAGGAACGATTTACTGGCTGGTTAATAACGGAAAACTCTTGCAATGAAAACAATTTTAATGCTCATAAATTTTATCTATTAAATTTTGACAATTGGATAATGATAAGTACTGATAAAATTATTCCGTTTATATACGTTAAAAATCTCCAAAAGACATAATCGAAATTTTTTGGATGTGCAACCCAAATTCTTTTTTTTTAATTTTGGTAAGGTTTTTATTTTATTTTTTGGTGAAAATGCTTAAAAAACAATAAAAAAATTTAAATAAACTAAAATTAAACTTTTAACTTATTTATTGATTGGACACTTTGGGTGAAGATTGAATCAAACTTTATTTAGTTTTATTAAAAGAAAAAAAAAACGAATATTAAAAGAAAACGAATATATTCAGTAGCGTATTTAGGGAGGGCGAGGAGGCGGGGGGACTGTCCCTCCCTTTTGGCCGTTTCCATACTTAGGGGGCGGTCCGCCCCCCCCCCTCTCGGTTGGCAAAACCAGCCAAAATGGCTAAATTATTTTCAGGTTATAAAAATGTAGTGCATTTTAAATGCATAAAATTAAACAATGTAAAAAATTTTCCTGCTTCGCGGGAAGGTAAAACATGAAATAAAACATGAAATTTTTTTTTATTTGTTTAACCGTACTTTTTATTTATAAGTTACAAACCCCTCGCAGTCGCGAATATTTTTAAATAATTTAGCCAATTATTTATATATAAATCAGGTTGTTTCTTAATAGAATTAAGAAACAATCTGATAGCCCGGTTCCAAATAAGGATCGCGGGGAAGTTGGCATGCTTTCGCGCCGGCTTTCCCGCTGGCTTTCGCTTTTATACGGGTTTTAAGCAAAAATCACAATAAGTATTCATGAAAATAGCTAAAAACTAATGAAATATGAATTTTCTAATTAGTTTTGATGTTAAAATAAATTTTATTTGAATTAAAATGCTTTTTTTTGAAAAAAAAAACCTTTAGCATGCATTCACGCCGGCTCTCGCAATTAAAAACACTAGCATGCGTTCCCGCATGTCTTTCGCCGGTCTTCGGCCGGTCTTCCCACTCGATTTGTTCCACTTGTTTTTCCAATAACCTTAATTACGACGTTTTCAAAGCGTTCCCTTTAACAAATAAGGCAGCTAAAACAGTAAAGCCAGCAATTCCCGGAGCCAGCTGAAAACCAGCATGCGTTCCCGCATGTCTTCCGGCGGTTTTCCGACCCCATTTCGTTCGCTCGTTTTTCCTTATAACCTTAAGTTCTACGTTTTCAAAAGCAAACACTAAATTCAACCGACTCCGACTCCGACTCCGTTCAAAATCCACCGTAACCTACCGTAGTTTTTAACATTAAGCAAATTTTTTCTATTTGCAAAGAAAAATATTCATACTCAGGTTAGTGTTGTAAGAAGTCACTTTTACTTAATCTAATAAAAGTAATAGATTTTGGATTACTTTTACTTTTACTCTTATTCGACTTCTGAAATTTCAATTACTTTTACTTTTACTCTTACTCGGATTTTTTCTAGCAAATACTTAAACTAATTTAAGTAAAATTTAAGTAATTGCAAGGACTCAATTTCCTACGGCTTTTTGAAAAATGAGTCGCAAAAAAAAGTTTTTTAAGCCGTAACACGCTAAACACCATTTATTTTGGTCAAAAACTTGTTAAAATGAAAATTTATATAGAAATTAGCAACAAAACATTGAGACGGAGCTCCGGAGCTCCAAAAACGGGCGTTTTGCTTCGTTTCAAAATTACTTTTACTTTTACTTTAAAAAATAGGTCTTACTTTTACTTTACTTAAATAAAATTAAATCACAAATTACTGTTACTCTTATTTTACTTAAATTAAAATTTTTCGAATTACTTTTACTTTTACTTAAAACAATCGAAAATCCAGACTCCAGTTCCTAGATCCCACAAACGGCTCGTTCACACCTGACTGTTTACTAGGGTAAAAACTCGCGCAGTGGGTTGTTTTTGTCGAATACTTTGCAAGAAAGAAAGTCTTAAACTTTAAAAAATCTAATATTTGAAATAAATTTAAGTGAAATGAATTAAGTTACCTTTTTCCCGAGGACGTTAATTATAATGCACCCTACTAGGAGCCATTGCACGTTTTAAGTAGAGCCACCCTCTAAGAAAAATGCCCTAGTCAAACTATTTGAGTATCCTAACTAAAGAGCGCCTTGAATAGGGCCTACTCCAGTTAGAGCAGCAAGCTGAACAATATATTACGAAAACGCATATTTTTTCTATAATGATTTTATTTAAGTTATTTTTGTTGTAATTTATTGCCATTATTAGGTCCACAACAGAAAGTGAAAAACTGCGGCGAAAAATCATGTGTTTTAAATCATGCAAAAACAAAAGCAAAAATTTTTTATACACGCATGTCTTAAAGGAGTAATTAAGTAATATATAAAAGTATTTGGTCATTTTTTTTGAAATAGTTAATAAGCACTAGTATAGTAATCACAAAAAACACAGTTATTTTCAAAATACAAAATATTCGCACTTTTGTTAATAGAAAGTAAACCATTCTTAAATTAAGCTTGTTTGGCATTATTTCTAAAATAAAAAAACTATATATATATATATATATATATATATATATATATATATATATATATATATATATATATATATATATATAACTATAAAAATAAACAAAAAATCTAAAAATCTTAAAAAAATTAATAATAAATGGAAATATACTGGCTTTTTAAGTAATTAAAAATGAGTACAGAGTTAATAGAAATATACTTCATATTCTGGACAAGTCAAAATGTTTTGGCTAAATCAAGAGCTCATATTCTCGCAATTATACAAAACATTCATTCATTTTAAGCTGAGCTTTAGTTATAGTAAAATAAGAGTGCGAACAAATAATTTAAGGTTCAAATAATCCAACACGTCTTGGATTATTTGTTCCAAAATGCGAACAAATAATCCAAAATCGCCGTGTCCGCGACTGCCAAGTGCGAACAAATAACCCAAATAAGGGTTTCACTTGGTCCAAAATACTCCAAAATAACATTTCACTTAATTTCATTGGTTTTAACGCTTCATTTTAAAGAATAAAGCTAGCGATAAACATTTTTTTGTGTTAATATTTGGTTTTATTTTTTAATATTTTTGCATTTATATTATTAAGTTTTATGACTGTTTATATATTAAAATTACATACTTAGATGTAGGGTTGATGAAGAAGAGGGAATTTTGAGCTGGAACTGGAGCCAAAAATAGGGAACTTGGAGCCGCAAGTGAGAAACTTGTGCCGTAAGTTGGGAATTTGGAGTCGAAAGTAAAAACCACTAAAACCAATACCTATGCCCGAGCGAAACCTAAATCTAACTCCAAACCAATTTTTTCTTAAGGGTTCCATGCTCCCATTATTCGTGGCTCCAAGTTCCCAAAATTTTTCTGATGGCTCCAAGGTACCTGCTTGTGGCTTTAAATACCTATATCGGTTTTTTTCTTCGATTTTTTACATATTTAATGAATATATTTTATTTTTCAAGCATTTTTGGTGTATTTTTAAAAAATTTTTATTTTTATACCAAACCATTATACGATTTTCATAACAACAAAAAACAAGTTTTTTTGCATAAAATTCAGTACCTTATCAACGTAGTAGTTTAGGATCAGTTTAATAAGAGCAATAACAGTATCAAAATTCCAAAATTAATAATTGGCAGGGATTCTGAAATTAGCGTATTAAACTAGAAAAGAATTAAAAATACATTTTAAGACAAATCTAAATTTATATAATACATAAAAGGAAAGCAACGCAATAAATTTTATAATATTAAATAAATACTTAAAAATAAATTCTTAAATTAGAAATTTATAAAAATACGTTTTCATTAACTAAAGTTAACGTGCGTTTTAGTAATTAACGCTTTTATTAATTAACTTTGTTTTATTGTGAACGGTTGCTTTTAAATAAAATTCGTTTTTGTTAAAACTTCGCGACTTACACGCTATATGTAATTTGGCGAGCGCACCAAACCATTTTTTGTGTTTTTTTTTGTGAAATGGCGCAAACTTTGGATTCTTCAACGTCTGTTAATGGTTCACAAGGGGCTTCCAATAGAGAACAGAAAGTCGGGATGGACCTTCGCAGCTCTGACAAGTATGTTCTCACCCCTTTAAACACTCAAATTGTACCAGACTCTAATTCTTTGTCAAGCAGCTCGGATGCTCCTTGTAAATGCACTGTAAACGCCTTTTGAAGGAAAATTCTAGCGCGATTCAGTGTTCGGATCACCAAATGTGGACTTGTCAAGACTGTAGTAATAATATTTACCCCGAGAGTCTTACGCAACTCTTTTACCACCCTATTAGGGACATTTTGGACCAAAAAAAAGTTTTTAGTAAAACCTCTTGTGTGTGGAATGCAGTAACAAAACTTCACTTCCTATTCAAACATTCCGCCTGGCTATGGTTACTCTAGAATACCTACGCGACGATAAAATTGGTATCAGGTACCTTAGTTTTTGTTGGAACTCAATCCAGGGGACCATCAGAACACTAATTTTAATCGTTTTGAAAATCAGGCAAATGGCCCAAATACACAAAAATACGTTAAATAATCGGCCAAATTAAAAAGCAAAGAAATAAAAGGTGCTGCGTCTAAAAGTGAAAGACGCAAACTAGATTGTGAAATTAAAGAAATTTCAAAAAACTTAGAACTGGAATTTCAGAACGTCTGTCAGCAGACCAGCAGAAGCAGTTACTAGGACTGCTCAACGAATTTCAAGATGTATTTGCTGCGTCACGCAAAGAAGCCATTATTGGTATTTTGCACAAAATAGACACAACCAGTCCCTAATAAAGCAGAAACCCTGCCGTCAAAGCTGGGAGGCTTGTCTGGTAGAAAAGAAAGAAATTGCTGACATGTTAAAAGATGGAATTATTCAAAAATTTAGCAGTCCATGGGCAAGTTCCACTGTATTGGTGCGTAAAAAACATACGTTTTTGGGTAGACTATCGTAAATTGAACAATGTTACAGTCAAAGATGCCTTCCCTATGCCAAAAATCGATGATCTTCTTCATTTAGGGTCAAAGGCCAAATATTTTCCCACTTTAGACTGTATATTAGGGTACTGGCAGATAGCTATGGAGAAGGAGTTTGTTCCAAAGACAGCGTTTGTTACTGGGGGCGGTCTGTACGAATTTCTTTGAATGCCTTTTGGGCTTTCCAATGCAGGCGCTACATTTCAACGGTTTTCTTCAGCTGTGATTGAAGGCCTCTCGTTTGCCGCCGCTTACACTGATGATGTCTTAGTGGCTAGCCTATGTTTTGAAGAGCATCTGAAACATTAAAAGCAAGTCTTGGAAAGAAGGGGCAGCATCATTTTAAGCTAAAACCAGACAAGTGTAAACTTGCTGGTGGAAGGATTTAATACCTTGGTTATGAACTGAGCAACAGACACTTATATCCTGATGCTGAACGTGTAAAGGCGATTGGCGATGATTTCCGTTCAAACCTTTGACAGAATTACGCACGTTTCTTGGTGCAAACAATTACTGCAGAAGGTTTATGCCACGATTTGCCCATATTGCTTGTCCACTGTAAAATCTTTTAAAAAAAATGTCAAATTCCAACGGAGTCAGTTAGAGCAATGCTCATTTGATGAGTTTAAGTCTATCCTGAGTAAAACAGTAGCACTGAAACAGATCATAAATGGTCCTAATGCTCAATTCGTTATTGAAACGGATGTAAGTGGTTACGATTTAGGGTTGATGGAGCCTTGGAAACTTGGAGCTGGAGCTTTGTGCCAAAAACAGGGAACTAGGGGGCCGTAGGTGGGGAACTTGGAGCCGTAGGTGTGGAACTTGGAGCCAAAATAAAATCGCTAAAACGTGTACCTAAGCCTAAGCGTAAAAGCTTAAATCTAACCACAAACCAATTTTTTTCTTGAAGGCTCCAAGTTCCCATTGCTCGTGGCTCCAAGTTCCCAAAAATTTCCGATGGCTCCAAATTTCCTGCTTGTGCCTCTGAAGCCTCAGCCTGCCGTGGTTAGGGCATGGACCCATTTTGAATCAAGTAAATGACAGTGGAAAGCTGGAACCAGTGTCTTCGAGTATAAAACTTCTGTCAAAAGCTGAAAAAAACTATTGTACTATGGAAAAAGAAGGTTTAGCTGTCGCCTGGGTTTTAAAAACCTTCTAAAGAAAATTGGTCTTTTGTGGTACTTGAAGAATGAAAAAGGTTTACGTTTCTATATTCCAAAGATATTCAAAAAAGTAAATTAAAACATTTCATTAGGTCCATTAGGTGGACATTTTTTTGGAAAGAAAATTGGCCAATACCTACAGAAAAAATACTTCTGGCCTGGCATGGTTTCAGTAACTAAGAAAAAGATTCAGGGATGTCAGGTTTGTCTACAGAGAAAGCCGTGACAACAAGAAAGGCCTAAACAGGCATTATTTATTGTAAAACAGCCATGTAAACTGATTGCGGCTGACACGATGTATCTTCCTTGCAGCCATAAAGGAAATCGATACATATGGATTGTCATTGATGCTTTCAGCAAATTTGCTCAGGCTTACATTTTGAAAGACTTCTGATCTGAGGAAGTCATTAAAGGACTTAAGTCCTTTGTCACACTTGTAAGCTCACCTTCATTATACATAAAGCTTCTAACAGATCACGGTCGCTGTTTTGCCTCTCACCCATTCAAGTCCTTCTGTAAAAAATGGTCAATTAATTTGATTCATTCTACTCCTAACCACCCGCAAGGAAATAGCATAGCAAAGATTTGCTCGCACTTTGTAGGATATATTAGCAAAACGGTGTTCTGAAGATCCAGCTTGTTGGGATGAAGGGCCACAGGCAACTATTGGCTCTTACAACAGCTCTGTCGATGCATCTACAGGGAAAAGCCTAAATGTGCTGTTTTTCATATCAGGAATCAGTAAAATCTAAAGGAAGCTCACGTGAAGATTTTAATAAGACAAAGTGTCAAGGAAGATGACGACAGGGATAAAAGGCACGTCCTAGAGGTCTTCAAGTCGGTAATTCAGTTCTTAAGGTGTAGATCGTGGAAAAAAAAAGTGGTTAAAGATAGAAAACTTGCATCGCCTTGGAAGGTCTTTTGATACGTGAAGATTGTTCGCCACAATATCACCGTGATTATGAAAATCTTCAAAGGGCTCGAATTCATAAAGAAAGTTTCTCAAATGAACATTATCTCACTGCCCAAATGAAGCTTTAAAGGTGCGGTGCAGAGTTCAAACGTTTTGTCTTTGATTTCGATAATTTTTTGAGAAAAAATTTACCCCTGGCCCCAATAACCCACAAAAATTTTTCAGCAAAATATCTCTAGTGGTTTTAGGAGTTATAACCCAACGAAAATGGCGTTCTTCGACAATTATGTACCTGAAAAGTTGCTCAATGAGTTTAACAATGAAAGTTACAAATTATGTACTTAAAGAAAGCGGCTACTTTGGACTTTAAATTAATACCTTGATTGTTAACATTGGCGCAGTAATTTTCGAGATATATGCGTTTTTTGCACAAAAAACCTGATTTTTTCGCTAAAAACACGAAGTGAAGGAAAGAAAGGTTGGGTAAACTTAACAAAATCACTGCCGTCGTTTGGTGTTTTTAATGAAAAAAATTGCGTTTTTTTAAATATTTTGACAAATATTGCACCAATTTTAACGATAAAGGTATCAAATTAAAGTAGAAAGTAAGCCACTTTCTTTGAGTGCATAATTGATTTAATTTAAATCGTTATACCCATTGAGCGTATCTGTAGCGTACAGAATTGTCAAAAAACGCCATTTTTGGGAGGTAATAACTCCTTGAACCACTGGATATATTTTGTTGTAAAAGTTTTTGGGGATGCTCGAACGGGGTAATGTTTTCTCACTAAAAATTATTTAAAAATTTTAGACAAAAAGTTTGACTCCACACCACACCTTTAAGCTGGCAAACGAACGGTCTTTCAAAAGGGAGGATAATGAAAGGAACGCAACGCAATAACTTTTATATTCCTAAATAAATAATTAGAGATAAATTCTTTTAATTGAATAGTTTATAAAAATACGTTTTTATTAACTGAAGTTAACACACATTTTTAGTATTTTTCGCTTTTATTAGTTAATTTTGTTTTATTGTAAACTGTTTCTTTTAAATAAAATTGTTTTTTGTGAAAACTTTGCGACTTACATGCTACATATATAATTACCTTTTCAATGTAAACTTTTAAAACTTTTGAATTATCAAACTCTTAAATTAAAAACTATTCAGAGTTAGAATTAATTTTGAAACTAAAAGTATAAATGCTAAGTTTTTCTGCCTCTTTTTTTAACATCCTAATTAAGTGAAAAACCTTCGAGCTTCAGCTCTATCTTTTATAATTTTAAGAATAATTGGCAAAGTGTAATGCCATCGAATGCTTTGCAAATTTTCGTAAACTATTTTTTTTATCAAAACTTATTTTGAAACAATAAGATATTTCAAGAATACAAATAGTAACTTTAAATGTATTAAAATCGCTGAGTTAATTCGGGCAGAGCATCAAAGCTCCAGATTTTCTTTATTTTAAATGACGAAGCTACTGGAACATATTTTTGGGCAAAAACATCAGTAATTCATAAAAATCTGGCTTTCTATTTCGTAAAACTTTCTATTTCGTACTATAAGCATCTGAACTTTTGGAAGACCAGGTTTTTTCTAAGTTTTACGTTCAGCAGCACAGTTTACCAAATGTAGCTTTCACCACTAATTGCTAACGGTCTTTTGAAAAAACCGAAAAAACCAAGAATACCAAACCGAAGACTTGGGAGTGAAATAACAGATGAATTTTTGAATTTAACAATTTTAGTGGTTCAAAGTAACCAAAATCTGAGCCATGATTGATTATCAAAAAATAATTTTTGTACAGTTTGTGTGTGCATGAAAACTAAAGTATTTGTATTTGTTGGAAGAATTTTTGCGAAACTTCTAAAATATCTATCCAATTATTGCTAAATTTTAGCTCGAAATGCGAAATTCATTCGCTGCCAGCGCGATTTATCAAAATCGCAATTGGAAAGTGTATCAAAAATTTGCATAACTTAAATATGAGCTCAAGTTCGAAAAAATAATCCAACTCTCAGCGCTCTTGTTTGAATTATTTAGTACACTACATTGGATTATTTGGACCTAGTGACCTTGGATTATTTTTTTCCTAGGTTTGAATTATTTAGAGCTGTAGGTTTGCCCTTGGATTATTTGGTTCTTGATTATTTGTTCCTGCATTCAAAAATAAAACCTAGCTGACTTTGACGATTTGCAGCGTTGAATCAACTATTTGGCAGTAAGACCATTCAAACTTTTAGCAACAAAATAGTTTGATATTAAAGATTAAATACCGTAGTTTAACGATTATTTATTAAATTGCTCAGGATTTAAAACAAAAATGCAATTTTTTAAAAAGACAAAGTTGACTGAATCCGGCGAGCGTGGCTCGCCAGGTATTGTGATCAGATGGCCAAAAAATGTTAGTAATCTTACTTATGCACATTGAATCAGCTATAACTTTAGATTAAAGAGACTAATAGACATGAAATTTTGTATAAATATGTAATGCTTGATGCGCTATCGATTGGTTATCTATTTTGTTGCGGCGCGAAGCGCTGCAGCGTGAACGCCGCAGCGGTGACAAAAACAGGAATAAATTTTGACTAATTAAGGCTGGTACTTACTTTTGACCAAACATCCGCGAAGCGCTGCAGCATAAAACGCCACCGCGTGACAAAAACAAGAATAATATAAATGCAAAAATATTAAAAAATAAAGACCCAAAATATAACACAAAAAATGTTTATCGCTAGCTTTATTCTTTAAGATGAAGCATTTAAAAACACAAATGGGAAACTAAGTGAAATGTTATTTTGGAGTATTTTGGACCAAGTGAAAAACCTTATTTGGGTTATTTGTTCGCACTTGGCAGGCGCGGACACGGCGATTTTTGGATTATTTTGTTCGCATTTTGGAACAAATAATGCAAGACATGATTTTTTGGAATTATTGAAACCTCTAAATTATTTGTTCGCACTCTTATTTTACTATAACTTAAGCTCAGCTTAAAATGAATCAGTGTTTTGTATAATTGCGAGAATATGAGCTCTTGATTTAGCCAAAACATTTTGACTTGTCCAGAATATGAAGTATATTTCTATTAATTCTGTACTCATTTTAAATTACTTCAAAAAGCCAGTATATTTCCATTTTTATTATTAATTTTTTAAAGATTTTTAGATTTTTTCAGTTTAATATTATATATATATATATATATATATATATATATATATATATATATATATATATATATATATATATAGTTTTTTTTTATTTAGAAATAATGCCAAACAAGCTTAATTTAGGAGTGGTTTTCTTTCTATTAACAAAAGTGTAAAATTATTTCTTTTTGAAATTAAAAATAACTTAAATTTTTTGTGATTACTATTTAAAAGTGCTTATTAACTATTTTTAATAAATGACCAAATACTTTTATATATTACTTAATTATTCCTTTAGGACATGCGTGTATAAAAAATTTTTGCTTTTGTTTTTGCATTGATTTTAAAACACATGATTTTTCGCCGCAGTTTTTCACTTACTGTTGTGGACCTAATAATGGCAATAAATTTACAACAAAATAACTTAAATAAAATCATTATAGAAAAAATATGCGTTTTGAGTAATATATTGTTCAGCTTGCTGCTCTAACTGGAGTAGGCCCTATTTAAGGCGCTCTTTAGTCTGCGAAGTTGTCAAATGGTTTAATTAGGGCATTTTTCTTAGAGGGTGGCTATTTTTCTAAACGTAAATGGCTCCTAGTAGGTGCACATATAATTAACGTTCTCGGGAAAAAGGTAACTTAATTCATTCACCTAAATTTATTTCAAATAGTTTAAGACTTTCTTCTTGCAAAGTATTTGACGAAAACAACCCCCTGCGCGAGTTTTTACCCTCGTCAACAGTCAGGTGTGAACGAGCCGTTTGTTGGGATCTAGGAACTCGAGTCT
>JASAMX010007196.1:0-20194 GCA_030248175.1 Microlaimidae sp. YZB2_3
TTTGTGGTATATTTGGGGTATTTATTAAAAAAGGGCTTTGTGACTGAGCTATTTTTTGGCGTCTGTTTTTAACCTGCCTGGGCGCGGGGATGAACAATAAAACAAACAAGATAAACAAGGTTAACTAGGTCAACAAAGTAGCTCCTTCAACTAGGCTAAAAAAAAGTAAACAAGGTCAACTAGGTTAACAATGTCAACTGGTCAACTAGGCTAACAAATCCAACTAGGCGAAAAATAACAACGTCAACTAGGTCAACAAAACGAACAAGGTAAACAAGGTCAACTAGGTTAACTAAACGAACAAGGTAAACAAATCTAACAAAACCAATAAAGCTAATAAAACTAATAATAGTAGCAAATCTAACAAAACCAACAAAATCAACAAAACTACAAGTAAAACCTGTTTGGGGGGTTGTTCACATGGGCTTGAATCCGACGTGTAATACCAGTGGCCGTGGGCCGCCAGATATTATCTTTAGATCAGTAAGTAAATAAAATAAGTAAGTGAGTAAATAAGTAAGTACACAACGCTTTTGTTGATTTAGAAAAACTCAGCCAAATCAACTCTATATAAGTTGAAATTTTAAAATAGATCCAACTGACATCGGGGAATTGATTGATAATCACAATTTTATGACCTGACAAATTGTGCGGCCAATCATGACTTGTGCAAATTTTATTTAAAAAATTATAACTCGGCCAAAAAAAATTTATATGACTTGAAATGTGAAATATAGATAACTCGGTTAGTAACTTTTTTAATCGTTTTTTTTTACCTTTACATAAAAAAATTATTAAAACGCGATTTCAGTTGCAAGTTTTCAAATAAAAACTAGGCTACAAAATCAATGTAGTGCCATTGTTAAAAATCCCAGTTACTTCGTTTTTTGCCAATTTTCTTGCATTACTGATGGTATTTTTGGCAGCAGCAATGTTAGTGTGTGCTATAACTCAGTCAGCAATGTTGGTGTGTGCTTTAACTTTGGTTTATTGTAAATTTCAGTGCAAGGTGCCTATAGTTTTCGTTTTTATTCATTTTTGGTTAAAATTATTCTATTAATGTGTGACTTTTTAAATAAAGACTAAATTTTATTGCGCCCCTGCACATAAATTGACGACAGTTATAATGATTTAACATTAACATTTAACCCAGCTGCTATCATAATTTTAAACCCATTTATTGATAATTTTTTTATCAAAATACCACAATAAATCGCAACCTTTAAAGTAAGAGATAACTCCTCGATATGGTATTATTCGCACAAAATAAGTGTCGTATTGATAGCATACTCTAAAAGGAGTAAAACCAACAGCTAAACACTTATGAACTCTTCGACACTGTTCAAAGCAATCGACATCATTCGCTGCGGTTGTGACACGATAATGATGAGTAAGGCCGTAGTCAATCAGTTTGCAATCTATAAATAATTAATTTTTATTAATTAATTTAATCATCAGATAATAGAACTATACATATTTTTTTTTCAACAAAATCCAATTCGCCAATTAATTGCCGCCAACATAAACCATAATTCTAACAAAATTTTAACTTAGCTATCTGAAATGACTTTAAAAGCTCAAAAAGAGCATTTAATTAAGTCATATTAAAAAGTCTTCTTAAATGCATCCAATGAATCAGCAGTTATTTCAGACGGGAGTAGATTGTTCCAAGGTATAATTAACTACATTATTTGCAAAAAAATATATTCTTGCATTAATTTGACTATCATCAACAACAAATTTTAAAGGATGCCCACGACTGGGCTGCGGGTTAAACTGAAAAAAACAATTGCTTGAAGATATAGCTATATACAATTTTAAAGCAAAGGATACCCGGCGTAAAAAGATGTCTTCGTTTGCCGAAGTCACACATTTTTGGAGCGGAAAAAAATAAAAAAACTGTATCAGGAACGTGAGCACCGAGCTAAAGAGGCGGGAGTTCCTTTAACCAGTTTTTATAATTTGCGCGCTGGGCCTTCTCCGGATTCATGGAAAATCCTTCCTTCAGCTCGTGAAAATCCAATATCCCCTGGTAGATCCGCCACTATGGACTCTTTTGTTGAACCCATTGTAAATCAAAATCAGCAAAAAGAAAAATCCGCCGCCTGTAATAGTGATTTATCCACCTATCCAAATGCCCATAATTCTAATTTGTGAAACAGTTGCACAGGTAATAATTATGGTTTTTCTTGTGTAATGTCTAATGCGCGTTCATTAAAAAATAAGCTTGAAAATTTGAATTTTTTACTCAGTCAAAATAAACATGAAGTTGTTGCAATAACTGAGAGTTGGTTCGATAAAACTGTCTCTGATGCATTACTTATTCAAAATACTAATTACTTTGTTTACAGAAGGGATAGGTTGTTTGATAAATTGGGTGGTGGCGTTTGTTTGTTTATAAAAAAGAGTATTAAAGTAGTGCCTGTCGACTTAGACATTTATCCCGGCCAACATGAATGTTTAGCCGTTGATCTAATAGGTGTGAAAGAAAAACTAAGACTAAAGATAAATTCTATCAGGGTGAAAATATATGAGTGGTAAAGTAACCACTCATTTTTTGAGAAAATATCACGTGCAGAGAAACACATGACGCAACTAAATAATAATTGGTTACATAACCGCTGAAAACTTTTTTAAAATTTTTCTCGGTCGGACGTTTATTGTTTTTTCTTCCTGACGGAGAGCGGTTACGCCTTAATTTCAGCCTGGAAGACTTTAGCTTTAGTTTGCTATTACAGACCGCCAAAAAATGACTCATTTGATCAAAACATAGAAAATGTGTCTTCTTTTTGCAAAATACTAAATAAATTAACACTTGTAAACTATCCAACTGTTTTACTGGGAGATTTTAATGTCCCCAAAATAAATTGGCAAAATCTTTCTCTATATTCAAAAGACAAGGTTCAAACAGGTTCACTGATTTTTGCAATTTGTTGACTTTCCTACCCATAGTAGTGGCAATATACTCGACTTAGTTTTTTGCAACAATGAAAGCCTTATAATGGAATTATCAGAAATAGAACCTTTATGTGCGACGTGTGATCACGTTGGAATACATTTTTTAGTAAACTTCTGTGTTAATAAACCTATCCATGATACCAAAAAATATCCAGATTACAAAAAAGCCGATTTTTTCAAAATAAAAAAAACACTTAAAAGCTTTTAATTGGAGTACAATTTTCTACATCGACGACATCAATGTTTTATATTATGAGTTTTCTAAAGTATTAATTGACTGCATAGAAAAATATGTTCCCTTAAAAAATATTTGCAAACAAAAATTTCATTACCCGACACATATTTTACATCTATTAAAAAAGAAAAAAAAGATTATATGCAAAAAGGAAAAATTCTACAGCTAGTCACATACTTTGGAAAAAAAAGTGATAAACAGTATAGACAAGGAATAAAAAATTTTTATGCTAACAAATTATCTAAAATTGTAAGTAGTAATAACAAAAATATATAATATACCGAAAAATGTGCAACTCCTATATAAAAAAGTGCGGAAACGTAGGGCATTATAATGAGCCTCTCCATTTAAATGACACTCTCCACTATAATGGCATAGTAGCCATTTTAATTCGGCAAGTTAAAATGGAGAGGAAGCCATTATAATAGTTATTTATTGACTTAATTTCACTTCATATATACTCACGAGTGTAATACTCTCCGGGCCACACGAGTTTTCACGTGTTGGTTTAATTCTGTCCGACACGGTAAAACTCGTGCGGCCCGGACAGTATTACACTTGTATATATAAAGTGAAATTAAATGAATAAATGGCTATTATAATGGCTTCCTCTCCATTTTAACTCGCCGAATTAAAATGACTACTATGCCATTATAGTGGAGAGTGTCATTTAAATGGAGAGGCTCATTATAAAGGCCACCTTTTCTGTACTTTTTTATATAGGAGTTGCACATTTTTCGTTATATTATATATTTTTGGTAATAATATTAACAGTTTTTTTTTAAATTTGTTAATTCTAAACTAAAAACAAGTGAAAACAAAATCGGTCCTATTAAAAAATCCGATGGGTCCCTTGTTTTAAACGAAATTGAAAAATGTGAAATTTTTAATACATAGTTTTGTTCAATCTTTACTGTAGACAACGGAAAAATGCCTGATTTTGATCAACGAGTAAATGTTAATGAAGGTATAAACACTGTACCTTTTCCGGTCAAATTAATTGCTAAAAAATTGAAATCTCTGCCTAGTAAATTTTCAAAATCTCCTGATGAACTTCCAGCCTACTTTTTAAAAATGATCGCTGATGAAATATCAATGCCCCTGGGGCGTATTTTTGAGCTCTCTATGGAAGCAAGTATTCTTCCACAAATTTGGAAGGATGCATATGTCTGTCCAATTCATAAAAAAGGGTTAATTTGTTTATGTTCTAATTATAGACCAATATCCTTTACATCAGTTTGCGTGAAAATTATGGAATCTATTATATATGATTATATTTTAAATTACCTTTGTACAAAAAATTTGATTACTAAAGAACAATTTGGCTTCCTTAGCAAAAAGTCTGTGGGACTTCAACTTTTACTTACTTTAAAAGATTGGATAACAGCAATAGATAAAAAACAACCCGTAGATGCTTTGTACGTGGATTTTGCTAAGGCATTTGACACTGTCAGTCATAAGAAACTCATTTTTAAAATTAGTAAATATGGCATAGGTTACGAGCTCCTTGCTTGGATTAAAAACTATTTATCAAACAGACGTCAAAAAGTTGTCATCGGTGACTATATGTCTGATTACAAAAAGGTTTCAAGTGGAATTCCTCAAGGCAGTGTCTTAGGTCCTTTGCTTTTTCTTCTGTACATTAATGATGTCCCTGACTGCTTAAAAAATGACACCAATATTAAACTTTTTGCTGACGATGCCAAGTTGTATTGAATAATAAATTCCCCAGCCTCCTCTGATAAATTTTCCAAAGATCTAAAAAGTTTTTCAGACTGGTGTGATGATTGGCAACTAAACATTGCTTTTGAAAAATGTAGCGTTTTATCTTTTGGAATTAAAAATGTCAAAAAACCTATAAACTAAAAAATACAAAAATTTCTTATACAAATGAAGTAAGAGATTTGGGCATCATAATCACAAACGATTTAAAATTCAGTCCTCATTGTAGAAATATAACCGCAAAAGCATTATGTAGAGTGTCTTTTATATACAGAGCTTTTATATCATGTAATATGCAAATGTTGCTCAAGGCTTTTAAAACGTATGTAAGACCTCTAGTTGAATTTGAAAGCTTTGTTTGGTCTCCACATTACCAAAAAGATATCGATTGCATTGAAAAATACAACGAGTCTTTACTCGAAGGCTATATGCTCGATGCTCCTTTCCATATGTTCCATATGAACAAAGTCATTAAAGAATTAAACTTAGAAAGTCTTATATTACGGCGTTTGAAAGCTGATTTGACTATGTGTTATGAGATTTTAATTAGTTTTGTTGATATTAATCAATTTACTTTTTTTGAAATTGATAAATTTACTAAAACACAAAAGAATGGCTGCAAACTTAAACCTGCAATATTTCATCTTGAAATATTGCCAAATATTTTTTTTTTAAAAAAACAGGGTGGTTTCCCATTGGAACAAGCTCCCACCTGGGGCCTGTTTCATAAAATACTGGTAAATTTTACTAGTTTGTAAAATCGAGAAAAATACAAGTTTTTAAAATTACTGACTTGTAAATTTTTAAACAAATAAAAAGATGTTTTTATATGTGTTTTTTATATGGATTTTTTAATATATAATTTAATATTAGTAATATAAATAATAATATATTTAATTTTTATATAGATTTTTTATATTTTTTTATATATAGATTTTTTTAATATACCTCCACAAACCAACAAAAAAAATAATTCAAATTTACAATGGTATTTTTACTTGTATTTTTTACTTGTATTTTTCACTTGTATTTTCACTTGTATTCAAGTTTTTTTACAAACTTGTAAAAAAATCAAGTGAAATCGTAAAGTAAATTTTACCCTACTCGGAGTAGGGTAAATTTTTTTTTTAAGACTTGTGAAAAATTACAAGTGGCCAAAGTTTAAAACTGGAATAACTTTAAACACACAACAGCTACGTAAATGAAATTTTAAATAGTTTGCACATGGCATATAATCTTTTTTCATTTCAAATTTCAACGCAAATGGTTCAGAATAAAAAAAAGTTATTGATAGACTTGTAATTTACGAAGACCAGTATTTTATGAAACAGGCCCCAGATGTAATCTTTTCAAAAACCTTTCCTATTTTTTGAAAAAATCTAAATGAACATTTTGCTACATTATAAACTCTTTTTTTAATTTTTCGTCTGTTTTTCTTTAGTTTCTTTTCCATTTATAGTATTGAATATTAAAAAATTAATGATACATGTTTTTTGGTATAGTGTAATTATAGTATGTACAATTTTTAAAACTTTTTTTTTATCATTTTCGATCTTTGTGTATTAAAAAACTTATTGTATTAATTTATTGTATATTTTATTTTGTTTTAGCTGCAATTGTAAGCAGTAATATTTATTATTACCTGTGCAGCTTGTTTTTATTGGTCTGTAAATGTATATTATATTTTCATGACTAATAAATTTGTTTATTTTCTATTTATTTATTTATTTCTAAATCAATTTTATCTCTTCAATTTTTTTAATCTTTCTAAACCTAGATAAAACATCCTTTATTCATAACCAACAGATAATAAATTACATTTATAGAACAAGATTCTAGTAAAATTTTGTTGCAAATTATTACAAAATATTTCTATCCAAAGGGCCACCCCACCTCCAACCCCAGAACCCACAACCTGTGAAGATTATTTTTAAAGTGTGATTGTTTAATAAAATAGTGATGCCACTCTTATTGTATTTTTTGCTTTGATTTCATAATGTTTAGTAAATTTCATATCATAAGATATAAACAACTAGGTCTTGTACCAATTCAGTAGTTGCAAGACATGTTTATCAAGCTCATATTATTTAGAAATCTAACACTTTTGTAGCGCCTGGCTGGTGTTATGAGCATCTACAATAGGACAGTAGAACGTCCCGTGAAGAGAATAAAGCTCTACCACGGCTGACCAAAAGTATATAAAATTCACTTACGTTTCTCCAGAGGAAACGAAAAGGGTAAGTAGAGTCTACGGGGAAAAAAGCTAACGGTCTTTTAGTTATGGACGGATAGGCCGTTCAAAGGAGCGGCCGGCGCTGGACAGTTTGCAAAAAGTGTGGAAAGCTAAGAAAGTGCATATTGAGTTACTGTTTTAACAGTTAAAAGTTATAAGTATTAATAGACGATTATTGTAATGGCTGTTCTTAACCTGAATAAAAATTAATTAAAAAATTGTGTGTTATGATAGCAAATAAATAAAATAAACAGAAAAAAAATTTTAAGAGGGAGATTTTGGAACTAAAAATTAAATTAATTAAGAAGAAAATTAAAAGAAAAATATATGCATAATTTCAAGTTTGATGGTTTGATTTGATGAGATTTGATGAAAACAAAGCTATAAATAAAAAGTATGGAATGGCATGAAAAAATACAAAATAAATGTATAATTAATTATATAGCAAGAAAAATAGACAGAGAAAGTATATTAAAAGTATTTTTATTTTTCAATTTATAAAAAATAAACACATCAAAAAATATGTTTCGTTCCTTAGCCTAGACATATTTTTTTGAAAACTTTTTCAAAAATGTATTAGCAGGAGCTCCTCAGTAGGGAACCATTACATTAGTTAAGGAGTATATAATTAAAGTATAATTAATTAGAGATTACTTTAAAATTAAAAAAAAAATTATAAAAATGTAAATTAATTAAAATTAACAATACAGAACTGGAAAAACGCGAGAAAAACATGATAAATAACGCGAGAAAAATATAAAACAAAGTGATCACAAAATACAAAAAGACATACCAGTGGCGTGATTCCCTTGTTTGCCTGATTCCTTGAATTTAGATGACCGCTGTACAAAAAACTGTGAAATCAAGCAGAGACACAAGGATTAGGTGATTAATCCATAAACTAACAGTGACATGATTTTTGTTTGGTATAACCTGAGGAATTTTTGTGATATTAAAAAAGAAACTTTTTTGCGCCGTGATGTTATTTACACAAAAAATGCAGAAGAAATATTAAAATTAATTTTGCAATTATTTGTGTGTGTAAAAAATTATAAAATAAAAACAGTTTCTAACAAATACTTTGTAAACAATTTTTAAAAAAAGCAAAAATAACATGAGATAAATAAAACTATAAGAACGTAAGTGTTAAATATGAGCCTGAGTATTATGTTAATTCAGATTGACATATTTTATATATTTTTAGAAATTGTTGGAATTCAAGCTTATTATTGATATTAAACTTAGATATTAAAGCTTTATAGTAAATGAAGAATTTTTTAAGTTTATTGTATAATTTATGGTCGTTGTAGCCTAATTTTAAAACGTCATAATATAAATTTTTAAGTTTATAGCCAAAGAACTTTTTATTGGAACAAATTCAAGCTAACCTGATAAGTTGACTATAAAATATATTGGGAACTTATTCACAACTAACATTGCTTGACTTATGAACATATCTAATTACTAAAAAGTTAAATTGTTCTGTTTTATTAAATAAATTGATGTTTAAAGTATTAGTAATTTCACAGTTAATATTAAGATCCAAATAGTTTGTATTTTTGTTAAATGTGCTAGTATCTGATAAAGGTAACTCTTTTGGATAATTTTCTTTACACATATCGTGAAAATTAAGGAAATTTAAATTGATTAAATCATCAATATATCTGCAAGTATATTTAGCTTTGATATAATTTCTAAAATTATTTTTTAGTATAGAAAATTCAATAAAAAAAGAGTAAGATATGCAATTTGAGGGGAGGCATTACCACCCATAGGAATGCCAAAACTTTGCCAAAATATTTTTTGTGCAAATATTACAAACAAATTTTTGATTGTAAAGTTGATGAGTTTTAAAATTTGTTTTTTTAGTAATATAAATATTGCCCAATGTACTATCGGAATAAAAACATTATTTATAATCAACAATTAAAATTTTTTTATTAGCATTTTTAAATAATATATTAACGAGAGCAATTAGATTTTTAAGAATTATATCATGGGGAAAACAGGTATAAAGAGTACTAAAATCTCCACTGGATACATTGTAAATATTGTTAACATTAGTGGCTAGGTCAATTACTTCAATTGAGTTATCTAGGGACCAGAAAGTACAACCAATTTTGACTTTCAAATTCAAACAGTAGTTTTTAAAATGTACGCGTAAAAATTTTAAAATATTACCCAAAATTATACTAACTGGTTTGGTACTACATTTACTAGCACCAGTTATATGACGAAATTTTATAGGAACTTTATGAAATTTTGGTATACTTAAAAATACAGGTAACAACAATAAATAGGTTAAAAACTGTACAACAGGTAATGAGTAGTTTTATGTACACACAATTATCAAACAATTATCGCCCAATTTCATTAACTTCTATAGGTTGTAAAATAATGGAAACAATTATTAATGATCAAATGTTGGACTATCTAAAACAAAACAATTTAATAACTAAATTTCAACATGGATTTCTACGTAAAAAATCTACCTGTTCTCAGTTATTAGAGTCTATCTGTGATTGGAGTAAAGCCCTTGATACCAATAAAATTGTGGATATAGTCTATGTTGATTTTAGTAAAGCATTTGACTCAGTATCTCATCAAAAATTAATTATAAAATTACGTTCCTATGGGATACAAGGAAACCTACTTTGTTGGATTCGTGCGTTTTTAACTGATCGCAAACAAAGAGTAGTCATAGATAATGAAACCTCAAATTTTATAGACGTTATATCAGGTGTTCCCCAGGGCTCTGTTTTGGGACCACTCCTATTTTTGCTCTTTATAAACGATCTTCCTGATGAATTTGTTGGTGTCACTTGTAAGATGTTTGCCGACGATGTCAAAATCTATCAGGTTCGAGAGAAGCAACAAAATAATTTGGACCTCCAATATTCTCTTGATAAGTTAGTTAACTGGGGAGATAAATGGCAGCTTAAAATTGCGAGCCATAAATGTTTCGTACTTCACATGGGAAATGGAAATCCTAAACAGCCCTTAAAAATAAAAAATGAGTCTTTAAATGAATGTAAAGAAGCTAGTGATCTAGGTATTGTAATATGTGAATCACTTAAACCTGAAAAACACTGTAATAATATAATAAAAA
Organism: Microlaimidae sp. YZB2_3; assembly: GCA_030248175.1. Classification (NCBI taxonomy): domain Eukaryota; kingdom Metazoa; phylum Nematoda; class Chromadorea; order Desmodorida; family Microlaimidae; species Microlaimidae sp. YZB2_3. The sequence continues at coordinate 10,258 of JASAMX010007196.1, forward strand.
AAGCGTATAAAGTTATGAATATGATTTTAAGAATTTTTCAAACAAAAAATTTTAAAGCCCTAGTCAAAGCTTTTAAGAGCTTTGTGCGGCCGATACTGGAGTATTGCTCTCCAGTGTGGTCACCTTATCTTTTGAAAGATATTGACTCTATTGAAAACGTTCAAAGGACTTTTACTAGACGCATTTTTGCAAAGTGTAATCTTAATAAAAATTTTACCTATATACAGCGTTTGGACTTTCTCAACTTGAAGTCCCTTGAACAACGCAGAATTCATTTTGATATAAATATGTGCTTTAATATTTTGAATAATTTTACCGACTTGTCTTTCAATGATTTCTTCAGCTATGGTAATTATATAGGAAAAAATGATCACAATTTTAAACTTAAAATACCAAAGGCCAATAAAGAAATATATTTTAACAGTTTTCCGCTCAGGACTGCTAAATACTGGAATAGTCTACAATTTTCAACCGTAAATTTAAAAACACTTGCTTCTTTTAAAAATCAAATAAAAAAGGTTAATTTTCAAAAATTTTTAAAGTTTGACAGACACATATAGGCAGCCGTAAGGCTCTGTGTGCTCTTTCCCTTTATTTAAATACTTGATATGTTTCAAAAAACCACAAACTAAAAGTATTCAGTTTTAAATGTTGTTCATTCTGTATTTTTTTTTAAATTATAAAATTGTAATTGTGTTTATAAATTATGAAAATATACTACTTGCGTTTAATTAATTAAGTATTATTTAACTCTTAATTCTACACAATACAATCTACCTGTATTATCTTATTTTGTATTTTATTTGGTTTTGTTTCATATATGTGCTTGTACTTAATAAAGGTGTTCTAACTAACTAACTAAATTACATAGGAAACACCAAATTTAGGAAAATACCAAAAGAAACGAAGCAAAAAAAAGAGAACAGAAAAATGATAGGTATGTATAAATATAATAATAAAAAAACAAAAAGAATTAAGGAAGATAATACTACTTATTATAAAATAAAACAAAAAATAAGATGACATACACAGAACGTAGATAAAAAAAAAAGAAAAAAACAAGCGACCAAGCCACTGCAAGGGAACGACAATACAAGATGCTGAAGTCAGAGATTAAATATACAAAAACAAAAAAAAGGATAAACCACAATCACGTAGCAACTGTATATTTTCACGCTAAAACACATATATTTACCAGGAAGGAACCTTCTTATAAAGTAGCTAGTTTATTTTTGTTTACACCCCTAAGCCTCAAAAGTTTCAGTTGTCAAGGCAACATAGAAGGTATCAAGGTAATAAATCCTTGGAACATTAAGTTACAAGTTTAGAACTGAAAACCTACTCTCAACTCTCCAAACACTCAACCACGCACCCAGGAGACAAAAAAAGATATACTCATGGACCCCTGAGACACGTAAAGACGAAATAATAAATAACATTATTCAAATAATACAAAAGTAAAGACTTAAGATTTTACTTTCAAATTCTCTTTACACAGCTATGCTCTACTTCTACCCCACTTCTCAAGAATCTTTTTTTTTCTTACTCTTGCTATCCTGGACCGGAAAAGAACCTTCCCCAACTAGAGCTAATATATGTATATGACTGTCGCGAGCTTTTTATTTGTTATGTTATGGTAATTCTAGTTAAAAAGGAGAATTACAAAAAACAAAAATCTAATTGTTTTTCATAATATGCACATTCGCGATTACGCAACAAATTGATAAAAATTAAAATTACCTGGGCCGGGTTCATAAAATACGTATTCGTAAATTACAAGTCTATCAATAACTTTTTTATTTTGAACCATTTGCGTTAAACTTTGAAAATAAAAAGATAATATACCCTGCACACACTATAAAAATTTACATATACATATCCGTAGTGTTTTTAAGTTTATCCTTTTTAAACTTTGGCCACTTGCAATTTTACCACAACTCACGAAAGAAAAATTTACCCTACTCCGAGTAGGGTAAAATTTACTATACTTTACGTTTTTTTTTAACAATTTACAAAAAACTAAAAAAACAGAAAAAAACCAAAAAAAAAACAAAAAAAAAAACAAAAAAAAAACCAAAAATAACTTAATAATTTTTTTTTGTTTTGTGGAGTAATAAAAAAAAATTAAAAAATAAAAAAATAAAAAAATATAAAAAAAAAATAAAAAAAATAAATTATAAAACTATAATAAAATAATATAAATAAAAAAAATATATATAAAAAAACACACTATATATCTGTTTATTTTTTTTTAAAAAAACAAACCTTCTCATCTTTTTAAATATAAAAGTCTACAATTCAAAAATTTATATTCTTCCATTTACCAAATTTAAAAATTCCAAAATTACAAACCCAAAATTTAATTTCCCATTTACCCCATTCTACTCTGACAACAAAAAAAAAAAGGAAAAAAAAAAAAACACATATTGCTGTAGGTAAAAACGGGTTGAATTAAGTGGTCCGGTGTTAAATTGTAGTTGTAAATAGCTAAAAGGCAACGTTGAAATATGTAGCACTGCACTTGAATTCGATTAAGGGGATCTTTTTAAAAAGTGCCAAAATTAAATGCACTTTTTTCCCAAATTTTGCTCATTTTGATACCATTTGGCATTTTAGCTGTAACTTTTTGCCAGTTACACGTTGAACAACAAGTAGAAGCTTAAATTAAAGAAAACTGTCTGGAGATAATGATAGGCTTTTAAATTTTTGAAAATGATTATTTTTGACTGAGAAACAATCAATTGTTTGTAAAGTGCCAAAAATAAATGCATTTATTTAATTTCAGAAATTTTCCATTTTTTTTAAAAACTGATTTAATTAAGTAAAAACAACTTTCGCACAGTGAAACCTTTATGACGCAACGCAGTATTGTAAAAGCTTTAAAATGAGTTATCAAACATGAATAATCAGGCCATACAGTGAAAAGTTACATAGGAAAAACGAAAAAGTGCTGAAATTAAATGCACTACCCTATGGTATCCATGGTGCCAGGAAGAACAAGTACCGACTGCTGGTATTTTATAATTTACCAGTAATGAGGTAATAATTTGGTGAAACATCGTGGTACAGGTTTGAAAATTACGTGGAACTAATGGATTCAGTTCCTTTCAAAAATGCCGTTGAAAACCGTATTGGTGATTTTTATGGATAGACTGTAATATTGTGGTGCTTAAAAGTATTATTATTATGATTATTTGCTAGATAATTAAAACAGGAAAATATATGGGTATAAAATTAGGTTGGACTGAAATTGATTATTGGAGAATTTTTTAAAAAAAGTTGTAAACAAGATTGGTGTCTTGCGGTATATTACAATAATTAATATTAACAGTTATTTGTTAAACAAGTGACACGTAAAAATACATGTTTGTTTGGAAATTGAAAGGGAAAAAGTTTTTGATATTAAAATTAATATTCGGGAATTATAGTAAAAAGGTTTATTACCAAAAAGGCAACAATATTAAACTAATTGGTATTAGTAATAATTTGTTAAACAGATGAAACATGGAAATATATGGTTACGTGAAAAATTGAAAGATGGAATTTAATTTTAGTTAATTGATATTGGAATTAATAATTGAAGATTATAATTGTAGTAGTAACTACAAATAGCGTATTAATTAGTTTTACTTGAATTTTATTATATAGGTGAAACCTGAAAAGATACGGTTAATAAAAAACAGATTTATTAATTATTATTATATTTGTAAAAAGGGGTGAATACCAATATGATAGCAAAATAATTGGTGGTTTGTAAGGCGGGTGGAATGTAAAAATTTATGGTTGCAAAAAGGATGGAATTTGTATGGGTTGCATTATGAAAATGAAGGATTGGGTAGCCAATTCTCTCAAAAATTGCTGAACTCTTTCTTCCACAACCATTTGACAGGATACTTTGGCAAGTATCGGAACAATGAGAAATTAGGTTGAAAACTTTTTTAAGAAATTAGGAAACATTATGACTATGGGTTTAAAAAAAAAAGCTAAGGATTTAGCTCCGTAGAAAAATTTATGATAGATAAACAATTTAACAAACAATCAACAAGACGAACCATATGTGATTTCAGGTAGGAATACTTGTAATTTGTTAATGATTAGATGAAACATGGAGGTGACAAGTTGTAAAAATAGTGGGAGTAAGATATAGTTCCACTTCGACTATCCAGAGCACAGTGCGGCTCATTATCATATCTTTGTGTGAAATGTTCAGGAAATTATGGGTGATATTTTACCTTAAGGGTTGATCAGGCCCCAAGTTTTGAAAAGCCAAGTATTTTACACTTGCTAGCTCAAAAGCTTCCTTGTCACCGGGATACAAAAAGGTGACCACAATTGATTCACGCATTGTTGGGGCTTTGTGTCCATAACATATCCAATATATACCAAGAACATTAGGGACAGATTAGATACAATATAATTTTATCAACATACTCGTTATCAACTGAAACCAATTTAATTTATTGTTAAACAATAAATATGTTGCAATTATCATATTGCGTGTGTACAGGAGAGTATAAGTAAAAACATACTAAGTTCAGTCCATATCATAAAGAATATTATCAATCAGACTTGGTCCTCATGTAGCTGACAGTGCTGGGTTCAAGTCGATACATTTTTGTTCTGCACGGCGTTTCTCTTCAATTTTTGGCGCTCTGTTTCTATATGCTTTTGTCATTTGCATTCACAGTCGGCACGTTTCTCAAACGACCTGCGTTTTTGACGATTAGCTGGAAGAAGGCATTAATTTCCCCACTGCTTTTGGGTCATGCCAGACAGAGGATTTGCATATTGGTCTGCTTCTAAGTCTCTGTTAAAAGTTGCATCCATTCAATATTTGCAAAACATAATTTTTATAAGGATTTTGTCGTTTGTCGTCGCTATTTTTTTAGCGGTCAAGTAGTGCAACTTTGGGTTGACCATTATTAATTATAGCTTGTAAAACCAATTTAGGCGTTTTTGGTAACGGTTCAAAATTGGAATTATGGAAAACCGTTGGAGTGGGAAGGGAGTTAGTGGGCTATTTACAAGCGCGGGGGGTTGGACTCATTGATAATAAGGTTTGAGTCTCTGGAGGTTTACCCGCTCTGGTTTAGTTTTGCGACCCTGGGTATTTTGAATTTGAGCAATATTTTTATCAGAATCTAGGGCAAGTAATTTATATGGACCGACCCATTTTGATTTGACAATTTTTAAACAATTGGTTGGTTTGACTACAAGATTATGCTTAAGAACTAGGTCTCCAATTGTAATTGCTTTGTCACATATTGTTTTATTGTAGTTTTTTTTGTCATCTTTGAGCTTTTGGAAGCATTTGTTTGGCTAAGTCGCGTGCTTCAGTCATGATGACTTTGGCGTGGTCAAGATAGTCATCTTTTTAGTCTACATATTTTGAAAGATATTGTTGATATTTTGTGTCAATTGGAACTCTAATGTCACAACCAAAGACAAGGAAAAAGGGACTTTCACATGTGGATTCTTGAGCAGCGCGGTTATATGCGCTGGTCATGAAAGGTAAAGTGAAATCCCAGTCGTTGAAGCGTTTATTAACATAAGGTGTGAGCATATTGCATAGGGTCTAATTGAAACGTTTGGTTAGACCGTTTGCTTGAGGATGATAGGTGTAGTGAATATTTTTTGGGCAGAGCTAATACAACAGAGCTCTGAAATTATTTTTCTTCGAAAGTTGGTGCCTTGATCGGAAAAAATTTCATATGGGCAACCATTGATAGTTATGACTCTTCCCAATATGATTTTTGCAATTGTTTCTGCTTGTTGGTCTGGCAGAAAAAAAACACTTAGCGTAATGGGTAAGGTATTTGGTAACAACTAGGATATATTTATTATCGCAGATCCTGGGAGTTAATGGCCCAAGAATATTCATAGCAATTTTATCAAAATTATTTCCTACTTTGATAGGTACCATTGGGGGTCTTGCCGTTTAAGAGTCAGATTTTCGTCTTTGACAGGATGCACAAGTTTGAACATATTGGTAGACATCATTAGGCATATTTGGCCAGTAAAAACGGATGCCTAATTGTGAAAGCGTCTTCTTTGCTCCAAGATGTGATCCAAACAAACAATCATGGGCGACTGGTAATGCTTCTTGGCGTCGACATTCAGGTAAAGCAATTTGGACAGGCAATGTAGGACTGTCAGGTTTTTGAAGGGGTGGTAGATGATAAAAAATTTCATCACGCAGCAAATATGATGTGGCTTACTTGACGATATTTTTCTGTTGTTTTATGTCGGTAGGTAATGTTTTACTTTGTAAGTAATTGTAAATATTGCAGAGCTACGGGTCATTTTGCTGATTGGTTGCTAACGTATTATCATTAACATAGGCGATAACCGGATCTGGTAAAGGATCTGTTGCAAATAACACTGCAACTAGTTTTTTGGGTTTTGGAGAAGAAAGTTCTTTATCAACTATGGTTAAAGGTGAAGATGGAGTTGTTGTCACAGGTGGAATTTCTCCTACCGTGACTTGTAAGGTTTGAATAATTTCAGTTTTAAAAGGTGGATTAGGATTGGGTAAGGCATCATCTGGAGATGGAACAGGAGAGAGGGCGTCTGCATTACTGTTGCTTTTACCAACTTTATATTTGATTTTATCCAATTTATATTGTGTTAGCAAGTATGTTCATCTCTTTAATCGATTGGGTGTGCATTTTCCAGATGTGAAAATGCATTTGAGAGGTGCATGAACTGTTGTTATTGTAAACTGATAATCCAAAAGATACAGTTTGAAGTGCTTGACTGCCAAACAATGGCAAGAGCTTCCTGCTCAATTGTTGCATAATTTCTTTCTGCTGGATTCAAATTTTGATTAGAATAAGCAATAGGACGATTACCGTCTGCAAATTCTTGTGACATAACAGCTCCAATACCTGAGTTAGAGGGATCGGTTGCTAGTAAGAAGGGATTGGAAAAGTTAGGGAATGCCACAACATCAGTAGAACAGAGTTTATCTTTTAATGTGTCAAAAATTTTTTTACATTCTTCTGTCCAGTAGAAGCGTTTCTTCTTACCCATAAGTGCATATTAGATTAATAATAATAATGCATAATGGAGAATCACGACAGTTAATTCAATGTACACAAAGGTCTTGAAAAAATTTAAAAATAGTTTGTATATGACTTTGGTTAACGAAAAAAAACAAGATCATAATAAACGAAAATAACAATTCAACAGAAAACTTTTATTCTAAAAAACAGCTGGTTGTAAATACTTATTTCTTTTTCATTTTTTCCGGTCATATACAAATTATTTTCAATTCTCCTCGAGACATTTGTGTACATTGAATTAACTGTCGTAATTCTCCATAGACTAGCAAATTTAGCTAAATCTTTTATAAAACGACAATAGAAATTAGCTAGTCCATGAAAAGATTGGACTTCACGTTGGTTATGTGGGACTTTAAAATCCCTGACACAAGCAATTTTAGCAGGGTTTGGTGGTGCACCTTCTTTACAGATAATATGAACCAAATTCCACTGATTTTTGACCGAAATGGCATTTCTTAGGCTTTAGTTAAAGTTTAGCTTGACAGAGTCGGTTAAAGAAAACTTTTATGTCTTCTTGGTGGAAATCAAAATTATTGGGAATATAATTACATCATTGATATATACTAAACAAGAAAACCAACATAGACCTGCTAATATGATTTCCATCAGCCGTTGAAAGGTTGATGGTGCGTTAAAGGGGCCAAAGGGCAAGACATTAAACTCATAAAGTCCACCAGTTGGACTCATAAAGGCAATCTTTTCTTTATCCTTTTCTTCCATCTTGACTTGCCAGTATCCAGACAGCAAATAGAGAGTACTAAAATATAATGCACCACATAAGGCGTCTAACACATCGTCAATGCGCGGCAAGGGAAATGAAACTTTTTTGGTTATTTTAACATCACAGTAGTCAACACAGAAGCGATTTCTGCTGTCCTTTTTGCACACAATGATGATGGGACTCGCATACAGGTTTTTGGATTCTCATATGACGCCTTTTTTAAGCATGGCGTCAATTTCATTGTCAATAACCTTTTTGTGACTTTTAACCACACGGTAAGGTTTTTGTGGGTGAGGTGGATTATCCTCAACATTGATAGCATGGCGTAAGAGGGAAGTGCGTCCGGTATCTAGAGGGCCAGTGGAAAAAACGATGAAAAAGGCAAAAAGTAAAAAGCGATGAACACAAACAAAAACAAGCAGAAAAGGAGAGTGAACAAACCTGAACCTCGTCCCTCGTTGGACCATACCTGTCTAGTCCCATGGAAGAAGGCGAACTAGGTTTACTAGTTTGAGCTCCTTTCAGAAATTTGACTGACCAAACACCCCCATCGCCAAAACCAGCCCTTCATACCCATCTAGCTAATTTCTTTTGAGAAGAAAAGAATAAAACCCACTGGGTATCTCCTTTCTTCCAAAACCATCTTCCAAAACCAACTATTCTGTACCACCAACACTAATAAGGTAAAACGTTAACCCAACGGAGAATATAGAATTCTACTTGTAACTTGTCAAAAATGCCCGGTAGTTATTAAAACACCTTTACGTTACATATATATCGATCTTATGGGTAATCGGCAAGAAAAGCTAAAAATAAATCCCAAACCAATAAAAAAACCCTCGCCTTCCTCACGGGTATATTTGGTTTCCGACAGCAAATGAAAACAGTGGGCAAGAGAGAAAGACAAAATACCTTTTTCCTTGGAGAAAGAGTATTTAAGAGAACAGGCAATTAAACAAGGAGCACCTCGACAATCATACCATGCCAGAATGTTTGCCCAGAAGGAAGACCAGCTACGTCAAGATGACGCCCACAAAAACGGTTCTGCAATGGCGACGCCAAAAGAAAAAGGGTTCAACAAAAAAAAACAAATTAAGCCCAAACGATACTCATCCATTTCAACCCACCATCCCCAACTCCGTCTTCCGTCCCAATCAAACAACAATCAATATTAAGCGGTCAAACAGTTCGTTTCTTAAAAACTTTTGTCACCTTTTTTAGCATGCATATATTTAGAAGAATTGGAATACAACATTTAAAAAAAGCCAAACAATTAGGACTCAACATTATTTTATGGTTAAGATATGCAGATGATATTCTTGTTATTATTGAAGAACAACCAAACGCCTTAGACATTTTACTCGATTAAGCAAATACAGAAGACCTCACTAATTCAATAAAATTTACAATAGAAATGGAAAAAAAACAACGAATTACCCTTTTTAAACACAAAACTTAACAAAAAAATATCCAATAACTCCATAATCATCAATTTTGAAATTTACCGCAAGGCCACAAACTCAGATAGATTTGTTCATGCAAATTCAAACCAACCCAAAAACCAAATTTTGGGAGCTCTTAAATCCTTATCACATCAAGCAAAAAAGATATTACCAAATCCAGAACCAGAATTTCGCTACTTAAAAAAAAGTTTTTAAAAAAATGGCTATAAAAACAGGAAAATTAATCGAACACTTGCACCACCACCAATAGGACCAAAAAATAAACCAAACGATTGTCGACTATCTTTACCATATATTTCCACCTTAACCCCAAAGTTAAAAACATTTTTTAAGAAGTACAACATAGACATAGTAAGCAATAAAACCAATACGCTTCACGAAAGTTTTATGAACAACAGACACCCAGAAATTATTTCACCTGAAAAAAAAGGCATGGTCTATCAAGTTTCTTGTTCAGATTGTAACAAAATATACATCGGTCAAACAGTTCGTTTCCTAAAAAACCGTTTAGAAGAACACAAAAAAAACCAAGTTCTGCTTTAAAGGAACACATATACAAAATTAACCACAATATAAATTTTACCAACGTGAAAATTCTCAATAAAGCCACTAAACCGACCACAAAATTCTTCTCAACAGAACTTTTAACAAAAGAAGCTATATTTATAAATATTTGTTCCCTGGAAAAA
>JASAMX010007197.1:0-43008 GCA_030248175.1 Microlaimidae sp. YZB2_3
TTTTAGTACTGGGAGAGCAATACGTAACTGAACTGAAGAGCAACAAAATACTAATTTGTCCCCTGGGGGGTCAGGTGGGGTCCGGTGTCCAAAGCAAAACAGTTTTAAACCATAATAACTTTAATAATTGTTCTTTTAATAGGATAATACTACATTTTATTGAACAAAAAGCCATATTCATGTATAAAAAGGGTGTAAAAGCATGAATATGTGATGAAAATTCACGTTTTTGGAAAAAAAATTAGTATAAAATAAAAAGGTACCTAAAATTTTCCCGAGGGGGGAGGTGGGTCAGATTTCAAAATCTAGAAAGGGGTCAGGGGTAAAAAATAATTTTCTTGGGGTAGGGGGGGGGATAGATTTTCGTCTAGGGAGGAGTCCCAAAATTTTGAGGCTAGGGGGGGTGGACCCCCCCCGCCCCCCCCCCCCCTCTGCACCTACTAAAAAGGCCCCAAAATTTCGAGGCTAGGTGGATGTGGACCATAGATGAACAAGGAGTAGGATGGGGTCCACCACCACCACCCTAGCCTCGAAATTTTGCCTCTCCCCTCCCTCATAATTTTCGAATTTTTTTACCCCTGACCCCCCCTTCCAGATTTTGAAATCTGACTCTTTCCCCTCCCCTCTCAAGAAAATTTTAGGTACTTTTTTATACTAAATTTTTTTCCAAAAACGTGAATTTTTAACATAAATTCATGTTTTCACAACCTTTTTATACCAGAATATCGCTTTTTTATTGATTAAAATGTAATAATTATCTTATTAAAAAACTATTATTAAACTTTTAATGGTTTAAAACTAAATTTAAAACTATATTAAACTGACCCCCCAGGACCTCCCTAGATTTTGAAATGTCATTACCCGGGGTAACCGTAAACACCCCCCTAGCTTCGGTTACCGTGTTCATCTATGGGGGTCACCTCACCCCTCATTTTCATCTATGAATGCACCCCAAAAGCGATGTGGAAGAAACTGCGAGTTCCCCTTGATTTTCTTTTGATTTCCCGAGAAAAACTTACTTTATTTATGCTTACAATTATTATGGTTTATCTTCTTTAATATTGTTTTTAAGTGTATTAATTTTTTTTACAAAAATTTTTCTGTTTACCACAATGAAAAGAAATTGAGTCGATTTTTAAAAAAAATGTTATTGATATATCGGTAAAAGGACTTGTAAAAAACGATAAGCCCATGTTCTTTATTAGTCTCTAGTGTCTTTAACTCTCCAAAGACGAACCAAATAAATATATTAGTGTGTTAGCCGACGAAGCTGACGCTCCCACCCCGATGTTCTACGAGGAGATTCGGAGAGCAGCGCGGAAATCAGCAGGAGGAGCGGAAAACGTACTTCGCATCGGTTCTCCGGAGCTCGGAGCGGAGGCCCCTGACACCGCGCCTGAAGACCCTGAAGGTAATAATATTAATAACTTTTATATTGAAACGCAGTATGTTTTATTTCTAATAAAAATTTTATATATAAGCAGAGTACTTTTTACTTTGTTTTTAAAGAATGGTAATTTATTTTTAACAACTCCAAATTTATTTTGTCGTAATAACTCTAAAAGAAATTTCAGAAAGGGGCGGGGGTCCAAATTTTAAACCTTATAAAAGGGCCAAAATTTATCGCGCTCTGCGCGAATGTTTGTTTAATTAGTATTCCAAAAATAGTCACTATCTATGTAAATAATGTAGGGTAACTGACTTAATTTCGGCCACTTTTTTTATTTTTTTAAATAAGTTTTTTCTGGCTTTTTCAATCAAGCCAAAATTTGGCCTAAAAATCAAACAATACCTATATTTGTTATTCCAGTGCAAAATTTGAATATTTCTGTTACACTTATAAATCAGTGAAGGTTTAAATATTTTTTTTAAGTGGCCGAAATTAAGGCGCGTGCCATTTATTTCGGCCACCTACAAAAAACTGGCCATAACTATTGCTTAAACGAACAATAAAAATTTCTAAAGGTTGCAAATTTACCCTTAGGTATTGTTCTTGGTACATATAACTTAATTTTTCCCGTTTGCGAACTTTAATAGTTATTAGCAAGACTTTAAATAATTATGTCAAAACTTTAAAAAACAAGTTTTAATAATTTGTATTTTTTGTTCAATTTTTATTTTTGGCTTAAAAAACGTCAAAACAAAGTCAAACGAGCAAAAAAATTCTTTATAAATACGGTAGTACAATGATATTTAGAAACAGCAAAAAACGGCAGGTTCTTTCACCTAAATTTTCAGGTGGCCGAAATTAACGGAATCTTAAAATGCGCAGTTAGTTAAACGCATTGCAAAATGATTTTGAAGAAAATATCAAAACATAAAAATTAACAATTTTGAGCCTTAAATAGAAGATATTTTAAGGTTATATATTGCTTCGTTCTAAATTTGATGCAGTTTAAACACAAAGCAAAAATTAGGAAAATCACAAAAAAATCACTTTTTGTATGAAAATGTTGATAATGTAGAATAACAAAAATAAAAAACTTTTGCAAAAACACTTTATTCAACTTTAGTCCAGTTACTTTTGTGCTAGTTCTTTTGTGTTTTAAAAATAAGCCAATTTTCTAACACCATAAATTGGTGGCCGAAATTGAGGCGTGGCCGAAATTAAGTCAGTTACCCTAATGTTCGTTTTAGTTAATTTTGAACTTCAAATTTCGCAAAAAAGTATTTTATACCATTATTCAAATTGTTAAATTTTTATTTGTTTAATGACACAATATAAACAATAAAAGTCTGCACAAAAAGATGCGCAACGGCGAAGTAAGTTTTCCCTAGCTTCTCGCCAGCAAAATAAGTTTAACAAAAAAAAATACCATGTCGATATGAGCTTAATATAATAGTATTTTCGACACAACTTTTTAATCATTTTTTAACCGTCATAATTGTAAATATGAACAATTCTTATTCAAATAGTTAATGTTTTGATAGGTAGCGGTCAGTTTTTCATTGTTTTATCTATTGCATTTGCAGGTAGCATGTGCGAGGAGCCCCCGTCACCAGGCGGGGTAGATGTAGATACCGGTTGTCCTGAGGAAAACACCGAGAACGCCGAGGCTAACAGGCGAGGAACGGGTAGGCTGTTTCTTTAATAATTCTTAAAAATTAAACTCAGTTATAGTCAACACTCAACATAGGGAAGCGCAGAAAAAAGTCCGAGTAGCGTCTATCCCCCACAACCCCCTCCTCCCTGCGTCGAAATTTCGGGCCACTCCCATAGGGAAAACTAAGTAGTTCCACTTTTCCCATATTTTCTTTACAGTTTGACACCCCATTCATTTCTGGAATTCTCCACTGACCCCCCTTTTCAGTCCAGCCAAAATTTAAGTTAATTTTAGGTAAAAAATTAATGTCAAAAAAATTTCTAGTTAAAAACAGTACCTTTTCATACTTTTTTTATCTATATAGCCTATTTAAGGTTATAAATTGCTGTATTAGTAATAAAACACTTAAATTTATGATTTAAAAAGGCTTTTTTAAGACCCTATTCCATCAACCCGACCTTATAGATTTCCGACTGGTCTACCTCAAGTTAACCCCCTCCTTCCTCCTACAAAATGGGAGAGTTACGGAGCCCCTCTGAACCTCTTCTAACTTTCAAAATACTGCAAATGACTGTGGCAAAAACTTATTAAAATCATTTGTAAATAACTTTCAAATTTATACTGATTAAAATATTATAAAACAAATAAGCGTGGCGTGAACATTATTGTTAGCCGTTTAATAATAGTCTTTGCAAAAAATTTTGATTGAAATAATAAAATGATTTAAAAAATTTGAGCCTATTAATTATTTTAATGTTTTAAAAAGAAGTGGATAAATTTTGTTACCGTCAATTGTTTTGTTATTCTACTACATTATTTTTATTGCTTTTAGGAGGTACGACCATGTTGCCGCTGGAGCCCCTGCGTGGAAGTGTGTCTATTCTTCAAGCCCGGCAGAGACGCGGGACACGTATTCGTTCTAAAATCGTCGATATCGCCGATATTCAACGTGAAGCACTGGCACAACAAAAAGCTGCGGAAGGGAATTTAAGGTAATCAATAACCGATAGTGTATTATTTGTATTGACATCTTACACATTCACATGCGCACACACACACACAGGTGGGCGGTCTCTCGGATTTCGGCAGGGTATAAGAAGGGGGGTCAAATGTTAGGGGGGTGTCCGACAAGACCCAAATTTTGAGGAGGGTGTACCCAATGTTTCCGCGCTGCCTTAAAATGGGCTTAAAACGCGTAAAAAACGTAAAACAAGCTTATAAATGCTTTAAAACTGTGTAAAATTAAAGAATAAGTCTTATCTGAATTATAAATAATTTTATTTTTTCATCCTTATTTAGTAATAATGTGTTTGTGTTTATTATATTCTTATAATTAGATTAGAAAACATAGTTTTTTTTAACAATTACGTAATAATAGAATAGTAATATTATTGTCTTGATTGATTATAAAGCAAAGTATCACAAACTTTTTAAATTCATAATCTTATATTTAATTAAAGATTATATAAATACATGGGCGTAGCCAGGGGGGTCTAGACCCCCCCCCCCTTTTGGGTTGCCAAGGATAAAAATTTGGAGGTCTAGAACAAACATTTTTAAAAAAATTTTTCGCGCTTCGCTCAAAAATTAATTATATATTCTCCATTGGCAAATTTGTATTACTTTGTTTTGTTATCTTGGTATGATCACGCTAGACCCACCCCATTCATTATGTTTTAATTGGTCTCCACTTCCAAATTTGTGTTACTTTGTTTTTTAATCTTGATGACCACGCTGGACCCCCTTTAGATTTGTTATATAGTGGTATTAAAAATTTAAAGGTTGGAAGTAATTTTAAAAACATTTTCTGGTACTTTGCATTGCTCATCTGTAATTCAATATACTCATTTTTCAGCTGTAATGTTTTCAAAAATTCTAAAAATCGAAAATTTTAAGGTATCAAATTGTTTGTAAAAATTGTTTCTTTGTTTTATAGACTTATTTTTATTGAATAATAGGAAAATATTGAAGCATATGACAGAAACAAGGTAATAAATACTCCGCGCGAAGCGCGGAAAATTTTTTTAGTCCTTAGATAACGCTTAAAAATTTTTCTCTGGGAGGCGAATTAGGGGGGTGTCCCCGGGTACTCCAAATTTAGAGGGGTGTGTCAGCAAAATCCGAAATTTTTGGGGGGTATAACCCCCTGCTCACCTATGCAGTGGCGTGCCCAAGGGGGCGCCCCTCCCCCGAAATCCGGAGAACCCGGATTTTTTCGTTAGGGGGGACCCTAATGTTTTTTAAATTTTGTGAGAAAAATATTTTTTTTCTTTAATATTAATACAGAAACTTTCTTGATGCCTTCCAAAAGCATATTAACAGTCAAAAAACCAAATTTTCCCCACTTCGCGGGTAGTTTAAATTCACAATTTGTCTTAGTTTTTCGATTTCAAATCGATTATGCCCCTCCCCAGACCGCCCCCCCCCCGAAATGAAATCTTGGGCGCGCCACTGCACCTATGCACACACACACAAACACACATCTTCTTTGGAGGTAGTTTTTTTGATGATGATAATAAGAATTCTTATCATAAAACCTTTTTAAATGCTTTGGAGAAACAATAAATTACTATGTTTTTGATAGCTGGTTTTCTTGTGTTTCGTGAATTTTTTTGTATTTCTTGTGTTTCTGATAGCTGGTTTTTTGATAACTGGCTTTCTTGTGTTTTTTGTTTTAATTTTTTTTAGGGAACTGGACATTTATTCGACCACTCAAACTGGGGAAAAAGGGAGAAAGAAGGGGAAAAGCTACGCGCAAACCGGTTTCCAGGTGCAGAGGAAGCGAACGCTGCAGGCGGACTTCCCAGATAAAGGCGGTCGCGGTTATTTGCACGCGGGATTGGCTGTCGGACTTTATCACTTATCCAGTTTTTTTCCAAGCGAAAAAATTTCCCGAAAAAAATTTATTAAAGACCCCGACTTGGAACGCCTTGGAGCAGGGCTATTGGGCGGAGCACAAGAGGAGGCTGGAAGTGCGAAGAAACCGGAGGAACAATAGGAAAAATAATCAACTGGGTGATCAAGGTAAATGAAAACGCTCGATGCTTTTAAAATTAAGGGTTTGTTAGTTTGATGGAAATCTGGTGGCACTTATGTGCAAAATGTGCATTGAAAAAACATGGTTTTATAATATGTCACCAACACAGGAGTCGGTTTTTACGAAAATAATAATTTTTAAATCAATTATTTTTATTAAATGTTTGAACTTTATTATTAAATAAAAATCTTTATATTTTAATTATTTTCAAATCCTAATGCCAAAATAAATTGTTTTTATAATTAGGTATTACTTTTAAACTAAATACCATTTTTAAAGCTGAATTGGCATTTGAAACAAGATGAAACCAGTATGGTTAAGAGGTTCACTTTTCCTTAAAATTTTGTGCAACAGAGAAAAGTAAGTAAAGGCTCCCCTTGTTCCCTCCCCTTGATTACAGACATGAATAATATTCCAACTCCTTACCCCACATTTTTTTCTGAGCTTACTTTCGGAAGGCTAAATACTCCTTTGGTAAAATTTTCGTTTAATCTTATTTGCAGTGTTTAGTTGACAAAACCACATATAGAAATTTTGTTTTAGCAGAAAGAGACATTGAGGATGAAAAAGAAGCGGAGGAAAATGAGGGAGGTGCCCTGGACGATCAACAAGGAAATGGCAGTGACGATGGAGGTATTTTTTGTTTTATTCGCTTTAGTGCAAAATATTTTATAGTTTTTCGTGTATTTGTATAGTCCTATTAGAAGCAAGTCCGTAGCCAGGGGGGGGATTGGGGGGATTAATCCCTCCCTCAAATTCTGGGAAGGCAAAAAATTTCGTAAGGGTCCCCCCTTTGGTTTTTTTAAAAATTTAGAAAAAAATTTTTTTTTCCAAATCACTCTGTAATGTATTAAAGCTATCTAAAATGCATTATTTAAAGTGATTTAGGTTCATAAAAAGCTTCAATTTATAAAAAAGGAATTATTTATAATTCAAAACATTAGTGCAGTGAGTTTAAAAATATTGTATTTTTGTTTTGTGTGAAAATATTAAATATACTAAAAAATATTAAAATATTAAAAAATTTGCCACCCTGGGGGGCATTCTGCCCCCCGGACCCCCCTGACAAGGGGCTCTGCCCCTTGACCCCGCTGGGGGGCTCCCGCCCCCCAGACCCACCTTGTGGGCCCCTATAAACCACCTTCCAAAAAATCCCCCCCTCAATTCAAATCCTGGCTACGGCCCTGAGAAGGAATAATTCATTCAACCATCATTCAACTATTATTACATTACACCCTAGGGGGCAGATTTGCAGAATGTTTTAGTCGGTAGAATTACAATAGGAGGTACAGCCAAAACTACAAAGGTTTAAGAAAGAGAAATTGAGTTTTTTTTTCAAATGTTATTCTGGGGGTTTCTAAGAAAAACCTGATCTTGACTTCCCATTTCACCCCTATTGGTTATGATTATCTGTTTATTTTTTAAAAATGTTATTAGGTGATGACGGACTGTTTGAAGAAGGAGACTTCGACGTTCCTGCGGCTCCGTTGTCCCCGGAACCTTGCAATCGCTTGTCATCAGAGAAACCGCAGAACTACGATGCAGACGAACCGCCCAGACCACTCAGTCGTATGACATATGAAGAGCTAGTAGAGTATCACATCGAACGCTACTTGAGAACTGCCCAAGAGTATGTATACACAACGGAATTGACTCAGCGCGTGCAAAGATGGGAGGATAGGTAGGTTTTATCAAAAATATGTTTGGGTTTTATATTTTTCGTTTTTTAAACGAAAAACATGATGCATTTTTATTGTACACTAATGGCGCGTTATTCAAAAGTAAACCAGTATTAGGGTTGGCAGGGCGTTTTGCATTATTTTCCGTGTTGGATTTATTCAACTTAATTATTGTAAGCCTTTAATAAACAAATATTTTAGCAACATAACTATAGCTAAGATAACATAATAAAGTTGTAAAATTTATTTTTTTGTACTCAATTTTACCTTTCAGTGTTTTAACTGTTTGCGTTTATTATAATAAAATATTACATTTATTGATTTTGTTTTATTTTGACAAAACTATGATTTGATTTTGTATTTGTTTTTTTTGTTTCGTTTTCTCCTAAAACCTATTAGTGGCTACTAAATACCAGCATTTCCTTAATAAAAGTTTTGACTGTCGTTTAGGATACGGCCCATACTTGACGAAGAAGAGCAACGCCGCCCGTTTAAAATACACGATTACGGCTCGGAAATTCTAGCCCAATTTTCCGAAACCGGGGAATCGCACAAATTCATCGAAATTTTCTCGGGGAAACCGGACTGGGAAGTGTGCCGCTACTTTTTGTCCTCACTCATGATGGCCAACACTCACAATTTGGAAGTGACCGGCAGCAAAGGGAAAGATTTGCACAGCGTACTGAACACTATGAACTTGAAATTGCTGTCGCGGGAGCGGCATCACGAGCAGTTCGAATAGCGGTTTTGAATTGCTTCAGGTGCTGCATTAAAGTTAGGAGCTCAAACGACTGCTTTGGGAAGACACGAATGAAAATGAAACTATAATAGTTTTTGAAAACTTTGCAGTGCAAATAATAGTTTTGTGTATATATTTTATTTAATTTTACTTATATTACAACCATAGGTGTTTTTGGTCGGGTCCGCTAGGGAGATCCACCCTTGGGTGAAGTGAAAGGCCAAATTTTTTTAGGGGGGGTCCGGAGTTCGGACCCCCTGGCTTTTTAGGGGGGAAGAGCGTCGACACCGGGTACAAGATTTCAAATTAGAGAAGGGGTCAGGGGGGTCCAATTTTTTATCAAAATTTTTTTTAACTCACGAATTTAAGTGTTTTTAGGTCTAATATTAAATTTTATGTACTAAAACAGCTTATTTAGGCCAAAAAGTGTATTTAAACACTGTTTTTAACTAAAAACCCGTGTTTTTGACAGTAAATAAAAAGATATACATCCAAATTGGTCGGGAGGGGGGGGTCAGCCTCGCTAGAGGGGGAGGGTCAGGCCGGACCGCTCTCGAGCTTTGGGGGGAGGGGGGCCTGGATTTTTTCTAGGGAGTCTAAAATTTTGGCTCTAGGGGGGGGGGGTGCACCCCGCTGACCCCTCTGACCTTTGACAAAAAAAAACTCCTATGATTACAACATAAAAGCTGCATTTGAAAATTGGAGTCATGGAGGAGGCAGCAAAACCTGGCTCGGAGACAGGTAGGTGCTAACAAAAAGTGTCTTTGAGGCAGGTGGTACTGCCTCCTATATTAAAGGAAATACAAGTCGGGAGACAAGTAAAACGTAATAGGCAGCTTAAACTGCCTAGGAGACAGGTGGGGCAGCGTAGAAGCAACTAAAAACCAGCTTTCTCCTCGATTGAAGCATAATTCATTACCGGCTACTTATAAACATAGGTGTTTTTGGTCGGGTCCGTTGGGGGGGGTTCACCCCCGGGTGGAAGGCCAAAATTTTTTAGGGGGGTCCCCGGGTGCGAGATTTTAAATTTAGGGGGGGGGGGTCAGGCCGTCAGGGGGGTCCAATTTTTTAACAAAACTTTTTTAACTCAATAATTTAAGTGTTTTTAGGTTTAATATTGAATTTTATGTACTAAAACAGCTTATTTAGGCCAAAAAGTGTATTTAAACACTGTTTTTAACTAAAAACCCGTGTTTTTGACAGTAAATAAAAAGATATACATCCAAATTGGTCGGGAGGGGGGTCAGCCTCGCTAGAGGGTGGGTTAGGCCGGACCGCTCTCGAGCTTTTGGGGGGAGGGGGCCTGGATTTTTTCTAGGGAGTATAAAATTTTGGCTCTAGGGGGGTGGTGCACCCCGCTGACCCTCTGACAAAAAAAACACCTATGATTACAACATAAAAGCTGCAGTTGAAAATTGGAGTCATGGAGGAGGCAACAAAACCTGGCTCGGAGACAGGTAGGTGCTAACAAAAAGTGTCTTCGAGGCAGGTGGTACTGCCTCCTATATTAAAGGAAATACAAGTCGGGAGACAAGTAAAACGTAATAGGCAGCTTAAACTGCCTAGGAGACAGGTGGGGCAGCGTGGAAGCAACTAAAAACCAGCTTTCTCCTCGATTGAAGCACAATTCATTACCGGCTAGTTATAAACATAGGTGTTTTTGGTCGGGTCCGTTGTGGGGGGTTCACCCCCGGGTGGAAGGCCAAAATTTTTTAGAGGGGTCCCCGGGTGCGAGATTTCAAATTTAGGGGGGGGGTCAGGCCGTTAGGGGGGTCCAATTTTTTAACAAAACTTTTTTAACTCAATAATTTAAGTGTTTTTAGGTCTAATATTGAATTTTATATATTAAAAACGTGTTTTTGACCATAAATAAAAAATATACTTCCAAACTGGTCGGGAGGGGAGAAGGGAGGGGGGGTCAGCCTCGCTAGGGAGGGGGGCCAGACCGGACCGCTCTCGAGCTTTGGGGGGGAGGGGGGCCCTGGATTTTTTCTAGGGGGGGTCCAAAATTTTGGCTCTAGGGGGGAGGTGCACCCCTCTGCCCCCCCTCCCAAAAAAAAAACACTTATGCTTTAAAAAACCTCTGGAAATATTTTTTATGAACTAGGCAAAAGAAGAATCTTTTAAAATCTATGATAGTTTTTTGCTCTTTAGATACATAGGAGTTAGTTGTCTTTTATAGTCTGCATTAACTACAGTTTTGTTGAAAACCCACCATTTATTTTAGATAATTGAATAGCGAGTTAATAGTTTAGTTTTGTTTGTATTGCTTCCGTGACTGAAGAGGTAAATCTTAATTGTTATATCCATATTTTAATTCTTTAGTCGGGAAGTTTTAAGGGAATTTAGTGGCAGAAATTGGTTTCTATTCTTCTTTTTCATTGTGTCTTTACAGTTGGTTTCTTTTTGTAAATTTAAATATATTGTTGGGGGAGTACAAGTAGATGATTACAAAACCCTGTTTAGTTTTATAAATTTGCTTTATTTTTGATATGTCTTAAAAATATATTTGATTGCTCGAATTAACACGCCGTCCAATCAAGCTAATTAAAAACCTAGTGCAAACATTTCGTGGTTACTCTGACACAATGAGTCAGATGCATCGTAAAATACTCCTAACGGTGACTCTTATATCTGAACATACAAATAATCTAAAAAAACTGAGTCAGAGTCACGTTGATTTTATACTGAGTATGACTCTTTGTGTCAGAGTAACGACGATTTGTTTTTGACCACTGCTTAAAGTTGCGATACCGAACTGAGTCAAACATTTTGTTTTCGGTTTTGATTATTTTTAGTGAAAACCTTACCCATGTCCCCAATAGCCCACAAAAATTTTATCATCAAAATATCTCCAGTGGTTCAGGAGATAATGACCTTCCAAAATGGCGTTTTTCGACAATTCGGTGCTTAAAGAATGCTCAGTGGATATTAAAATGTAAATTAAAAAATATGCACAAAAAGAAAGCGGCTACTTTCTACTTTAATTTGTGCCTTGATCGTTAAGATTGGTGCAGTATTTGTTGAAGTATTGCGTTTCCCGTACAAAAAACCAGCGATTTTTTCGCTAAAATAACCAAACGACGGCACTGATTTGATTAAATTTTCTCAATATTTTTTACCTACACTTCGTATTTTTAGCAAAAAAAAATCGAGCTTTTGGTAATAAAACGCAATTTCTCGACAAATACTGCACCAATATTAACGATCAAGGTATCAAATTAAAGTAAAAAGTAGCCGCTTTCTTTGAGTGCATATTTTGTAATTTAAATGTTATTACCCATTGTGCTATCTTTTATGTACAGAATTGTCGAAAAAAGAAATTTTTGGAGGGTCATATTTCCTGAAACACTGAAGATATTCTGATGAAAAAATTTTTGTGGGCTATTAGGGACAGGCATAGGTGGACGGGGTGGAGGTTCCTCTAAAAAATCCCGATTACTCCCGACACCGCCCCCCCCCCCGTAAAATTGACAGTACCCCGGACACCCCCCTAAAATTTGGGAAGGTCCCAGTACTAAAAATATGGTATTTGGGGTATACCCCAAAAATATTTTTAAGACACCCCCCCCCCCAAATTTCCGGAGGCTGCCCACCTATGGGGGCAGTGTTAAGATTTTCACAAAAAGTAATCAAAATCCAAGACAAAAAGTTTGACTCTGTACCGCATCTTTAACAGAATGCTGGGGAGGGGAGTCATAGAAAACTTAGATAAAAAACAAATATACCAAT
The DNA here is from genome assembly GCA_030248175.1 of Microlaimidae sp. YZB2_3. Taxonomy (NCBI): domain Eukaryota; kingdom Metazoa; phylum Nematoda; class Chromadorea; order Desmodorida; family Microlaimidae; species Microlaimidae sp. YZB2_3. Next base: position 12,232 of record JASAMX010007197.1, read on the forward strand.
AAAAAAAGCTCGATAGGCGAAAAGAAAACTACATTAAAAAATGGTTTTCCCTGTCTTTACTGTTTTTACATTGCTATTTTTATTTTATTTTATGATTAAGCGAAAATAGATATCATAAATGCGATATTAAGCGGAAAAAACATGCAAATTAGCCTATCCTTACCAACTAGGGTCGCTAAAAAAACCTTATTTATTTTTTGATTATAATGGAAAATACCATCGAATCGATGGCTCTTCATAAACAATGTCTAATTTTATTTTTATATTATTATTCTTGTTATAAGGAACTTATAATTGTTATTTGTTTTTGAACACGTATAAAAGTTGCTTGTGGAAGTTTTTCTGCTGTTGTAGGTATTTTGTATTGTATTTATAATATGATAATAAACATCAATTTTGATTTGACAAAAATGTTTCACTTACAGCTGCAGTTAGAAAAAACTTAGAAAAAACCAAGTTATAAAAATTAATTTATTATTTTGATTAAAATTAAAAGTAGACTCAAACCGCGCAGTTTGTTTAGAACCATTCATACACCCTTTGGGTGTTTGATATTGAATTAAAATTAATTAATTCTATTAATATAGACTATTCTCTGTTGTTTTTTAGCGATACCGGGAAAATTTTGATCAAAAAGTAAATTGTTTGAGCTCTTATAACTTTTGAACGCGCCGCAATCAATATGCAAATATCTCGCGTTAAGGTCCTTCAGGGACGTAGCCAGAGTTTCATTTTGGGGGGGGCGGATTGTAGTACAAAAAAAAATTTCGGGGGGGCTCCGCCCCCCCCCCCCAAATTTTGGGGGGGGGGGGGGGGGCGGAGCCCCCCCTTAATTTTTGAAAACGTTAAAAAAGCAGGGATAAACGTAGATAAAGCTGTATAATACACTGTTTTTGGCCTAATAACCTATTATCTATTGTTTTTAGCGGTAAAAACATATTTTCTTAGTTAAAAATTACATAAGCACACATTGGCAGAGCCGGATTTTACAAAAAAAGGAATTTAGAGACGTTAGTTTCAGACCCCTTGGCTAAACCCACATTGTAAACCAAAGCACATAAGCAGCATCTCGGCTCCATGTTTTCTAGGGTACCTATATGAAAAAAATCCGAGCCAATGCTATGCTATAAGCGGCAGGAAAATTTAGGAGGGGAGAGGTACATAAATCAACCAATATGATTGTTTGTTTTGCTTTCTGTGTATTACTTATTACTTATAAAAATTATTGTACTAACTTTGAAATAACATTAGCATCAGGCAACATGAATAACGAGATATATATGTATGTATACTATAAAAAGTGACCGCTGAGCGAAGCTCAGCGGAACAAATTTTTGCTTTTGGGGGTCCATTGGGGTACTAAAATTATTTTAAAGTTTGGCGCCGAGCGATTAGCGAGACGCTAGAAAATTTTGAATTTTTAGCCTCTGAAAACCCCCAAATTTTACTATCTGGCGACCATTTTGGAGGGGGGCCGCCGCCGCCCCCCCGCCCAACCACTATCCTTATTTTTCCTCCTGTCCGACCGTTTCGGGGGGGGGGGGGTGGCCCCCCCCCCCCGCCCCCCCTGGCTACGTCCCTGAGGTCCTTGTACTTTTGTCTACCTCTTGAAAACAATTTTTTTCAAAAATTTTGGGGGGTGAGCCCCAAAACCCCCAAATTTAGGAGCAATTTTTTTCAGCCAAATCTAACTTTTTACCATATGGGTCCTTACGTCTGAAAATTTTTTTGCATATTGCCCATACTTTCCTGAGCTCAAAAATATATAATTTGTTAAGGGTAACCTACCTCGGTCAGGTGCCCCGAGAGGTTAAAGGGGGTCAATTTTACGATTTTTGCTGAAATTCTTTGTATAAGGTAGCAAGTGCATATTTTAGCATCATACTCAAAAACTGTTTGAGCCACAGGTTTGATACCGAGGGGATTTATGCGGAATTTTAAGCTCTATATTTGGATGACAATCCAAAAAAAATGTATGCTCTAAGGCACTGCAATGGCTGACCCCTAAAAATAAAACATTTGACACAGCCCTTCTACATAGGTGAGTAATGAACCCTCAAAATTAGTAAGGGATATTTTTTTGCTTTTATTATTTATAGGGTAGTGCATTTAATTTCGGCACTTTTCCAAATTGGACATTTTTGATTTTGGACTATAGGGTAATGCATTTAATTTCGGCACTTTTCCCAATTAGGCATTTTTGATTTTGGACTATATCTTTGGTAATCTTGGACGGAATACGACGTTTGATAGCTCAAATGAGAGCTAATTATATGTAGATGACTGTCGTGAGCTTTTTATTTGTTATGTTATGATATTTTTGTGTGAAATTGGGTGATTTATAAAAAATAAAATTGTTACTTGTTTTTAGAACATTGGCATTTCATGATTACGCAATAAATTGGTTTAAAAATTAAACTGTCTTGGTAAAATTTAGTCTATTTTCCGAAATTTTAGTCCTCGTGGTTCTACGTTGCGTCTGTGGTGAGCAATCGTTATAAAATAAAATAGTGTAATTTCGGCACACATATTGCTGTAAGTAAAAACGGGTTGAATTAAGTGGTTAGGTGTTAAATTGTAGTTGTAAATAGTTAAAAGACAACGTTGAAATGTGTAGGAGTCATAGCACTGCACTTAAATTCGATTAATGGGGTCCTTTTAAAAAGTGCCGAAATTAAATGCACTTTTTTCCCAAATTTTGCTTATTTTAATACCATTTGGCATTTTAGTTGTAACTTTTTGCAAGTTACACGTTGAAGAACAAGTAGAAGCTTAAATTAAAGCAAACTGTCTGGAGATAATGATAGGCTTTTAAATTTTGAAAATGATAATTTCTTGACTGAAAAACTCTTGATTGTTTGTAAAGTGCCTAAATTAAATACACACAGTTAATTTCGGCAATTTTCCATTTTTTTAAAAACTAATTTAATTAAGTAAAAAAAAACTGCTTTCGTACAATGAAATTTTTGTGACGCAACGCAGTATCGTGAAATCTTCAAAATGAGCTATCAAACATGAAAATCGGGCCATACAATGAAAAGTTACATCGGAAAAACAAAAAAGTGCCGAAATTAAATGCACTACCCTAAACCGTGTTTATATTCATTTGAAGGCTCTATGCGTGCTGATTTCAAAAATATTATTTTTAAGTTAAAATTTTTTATGCTTACTCGGTTACATACTCCCAAATACCCCCAGATTTGAAAAATATTATTTTCATTTTAAGTGACGTGTTTATACTCATATGAAAGCTCTCGACGCACTGATTTTAAAATATATATAGTTTATTTGATTTTGTTTAGTGGTTAGGTTACCCAATTTTGCACCCATCAATGTACCCCCTAAAATTCTCAAGAGGTGGTTTTATTATAATACCGTCATGTTTGTACTCATATCAAAGCTCCTGACACGCTGATTTCAAAAAAAAAATTTTAATGGTTACCATTGTTACAACCCATAATGTTGCCCCAAAAATTTTTAGAGGGTCATTTTTATGTATTTATTGTAATACAGTCTTGTTTAAACTCATATTAAAGCTTTCGACGCGCTGATCTCAAAAATATGAATTTCAACTTTATTCACCCAATATTTACCATTTTTACAACCCTTAATGTACCCTCAAAAATTTTAGGGGTACATTGTGGGTTGTAAAAATAGTAACCATTGGGTGAATCGAGTTAAAAATAATTATTTGAAATCATGAGTATAAACAAGACTGTATTACAATAAATACATAAAAATGACCCCTTAAAATTTTTGGGGGGTACATTTTGGGTTGTAAAAATGGTAACCATTGGGTGAATCGAGTTAATAGAGTGCGTTTTACCCATATTTTTTTCTATTTAGAAGAAAAATAGTTAGGAAATGGGTATTTTAGGCAAAAAAAGGTTTTTGATTTAACATTTTTATTAGTAAAACAATAATATACCTCAAAACTTTGGTTTTGAGAAGAACAAAAATCTTTTAAAAAAACAGACTAGCTAATTTAGGAAGTAAAAATAAGCTATTAGTGCACATGTCCGCAGAGGCGGCTAATGAGCAGCCCTAATACCAACTTTTCGATAGATAAATTTAGGTTAAAAAATAATTGAGATTGGCAGTAAAACTAACTATTTTCAAAATAAATGCAATGGATTGATACGGTGTTTATATCAGTGAGTATAGACATGAAAATCAGTTAAACCTACAAAAAATGTTTTATTAAAGAGTCCATTACAACGGCCGATACAGTAAAAAATTTGGGCTTTCAAAGTTTTTATTATCTATTCAGAAACATTCTTTTGTATGGTCTTAGAACAAGTTTTTTTTCCTGGTATTTCCGGTCCGGGACGCTAGGGGAGGGGTGGTTACATGGGGTAAATCGAATTTTGAATTCTAGGAGGGGGTCCCAGGAGGGTCCGGACTCCCCTAGTTTTGTAGGGGGGGTCGACCCGGGGTGCAAAATTTTGAAATCTAGAGGGGAGTCAGGTAGAGTCCGGTGTTCAAAGCAAAACAGTTTTAAACCATAATAACTTTAATAATGGTTCTTTTTATAAGATAACACTACATTTCATTGAACAAAAAGCGATATTCTGGTGTAAAAAGGGTGCAAAAACATAAATATGTGTTAAAAAATCACGTTTTTGGAAGAAAATTTAATATTTCAAATCCTAGAGGGGGGTCAGGGGTAAAAAATTCATAAATTTGGGGGAGGTGGGCCTGGATTTTCGTCTAGGGTGGGACGTGGGAGTCCCCAAATTTCGAGGCTAGGGGGTGGACCCCACCCTGCCCCCCCCCTTCTTACCTATGTAGGATACCCTGTCAGTTTTTGCGTATAACTTGTGCCATACATGACAGAAAGAAGCAAACTATATATTGGGATGGAAACGTGGCTGACCTTGCAAGTTAGCATAGGGACATAATTAAAATATTGCGGTTGTGACGTTTAAAAACGAATTGCAACGCCGAACTGGTTAAAATAAGGCATTTAATTTTTAATAATAAACCGGCTTTGCTAAAAAAAATTTAATAGTGTTATTTTTAAAAACTCAAAATTGAATACTACAAATCATTAAGGTCAGTTAAGTTTGATTTGCCTAACATTTTTAAGTCGTTTGAATGCCGTCGTTTTTTAAGGTTTTTTCACTTAAAATTCGTTCCCAGTTCCCGTTTTCACTAGGGACGCTTGGTGCTTTTTAGGTGTTGATCGTAGGCCGTTTTTGAGGTTTTCTTGGGAATCAAACTTTATTTTGGAAGGGATGACCACCTGAGACCGGTCCACTAACGGCATCTTAAATACCGGCTAAGTTAGCCTAATATGAAAAAGATTATTTTTAAGGTTTTTCTAATAATTTTATAACAATATTCTTTAGTTTAATTATATGTCGTATTTAATCAAAAAAAAAAGATTTTTAACGCATATATTAAAAAATAACTTAATAATAAAATGATTGAATTCAAAAGAAACAGCTTTGCTTTCCAAACAGTTTTAATAGCTTGTATTTATAATATAATATTCATTTTATTGTTAACATTTGTTTTTCAATTAAAACTAAAAAAATTGTTAAATTTTACAGCACAAAAAAAGCAAATTTATGCAAGAAAAGCATTTTTTTTCATAACCGGATAACTTAGCCGGTAGTTAAAATGCCGTTAGCGGACCGCCTGAAGGTCAAAATACTGGTATCCTTTTAAAACTTTTTTACAATAAAATCCATCAAACAATAAATATATCATTTTGTGTTAAAAAACATGGGATACCAAATTTTTTGTTTGTTTGAAATAGTGACGTTCCTACTTTCCAATATCACGTTCCGGAGAACCAAACATTTTAAGCGGAGGAAATTTCGGAGCTACGCCCCTTCAATGAGCGATTTTCAGTTTATTTAAGCTTGAAACTAAATGTACATTTTAAACACTTACTTTTAATCAAGTTTTGAAAAACAATTTAAATTACAAAAAAATTTGGCAAAATAATCTATAGCATCACTTTTTAATTATTCTTTAAATTAGTACAAAATAGGGCGGAGCTCCTAAAACCACTCTGCTCCGGAGCTTCCGGAAACATCACTAGTTTGAAAGCTTCGTTTTGGGGTAAGTCTTTTTGTTTAAGATTTTTGCAAAAATACACTTGCTGACAATTTCTGTAAACTGCAAAATGATTAGCCAATTTAAAAGGCCCACATCACCTCCCCTTATTAAAATTTAACTCAAGAAGATGAATACAATTGTTGGTAACATAACATTATTTAGTTAGTCTACATAAAAGCCTAAAAAATTCTTTAACCATTGAACACCACCAATTCAACTTCTACATTTTACGATTAAAGGTGCGGTGCGGAGTCAAACTTTTTGTCTTCAATTTTGATTATTTTTTGTAAAACCTTACCCCTCGTGAACCATTGGTTCACGAGTTATGACCCCTCTAAAATTTTTTTTTTCGGCAATTCTGTACGTGAAAGATTGCTCAATGGGTATAGGAATTTACGTTACAAATTATGCACTGAAAAACGGCTACTTTTTACTTTAATTTGATACCTTTGATCGTAAGGATTGGTGCAGTATTTGTCGAGATATTGCGTTTCCCGTACAAAAAACCCGCGATTTTTTCGTTAAAAACACCAAACTACGGCAGCGATTATAATATGACGTTTGCCCAACCTTGTTCTTTCACTTAAGTGTTTTTAGCGAAAAAATTGAAGGTTTTTTGTACGGGAAACGCAATATCTCGACAAATACTGCACCAATTTTAACGATCAAGGTATCAAATTAAAGTATAAAATAGCCGCTTTCTTTGACTGCATAATTTGTAATTTAAATCGTTATACCCATACTCATTGAGCAATTTTTCACATACAGAATTGTCGAAAAACACCATTTTAAGGGGTCATAACTCCTGAATCACTGGAGATATTTTGTTGAAAAAGTTTGTGAGCTATTGGCGGCAGGGGTAAGGGTTTCACAAAAAATTATCAAAATCGAAAATTAAAAGTTTACCGCACCTTTAAACAATGTAATATGTAAAACGTTTTGAACAGCACAAATCTAAGATACAATTTGGAAGTGTTGCGATTTTATTTATAGGTTTATAAATTATTTTATAATGCATTCATTGTTTATATTGTTTACTGTTTCATATCTTTTTTGATCAAAACTTGTTTTTCGCATGAAATGTTAGTTTTTTTTGATGTCTATTTCCGCCTCCTTTTTACTAATATCATTTTTCAAAATACTCTTTAAGATCTTTTTGTTTTTCAAGACATTTAAATTTTGTCGTAATTATTCCAAATATGATTTGTGTGAAGATACGAAAAACGCATTTCATGTGTTACGGCTAAGGCCAAAACGACAAAAAAATGTTACATTATGACGTTTTTAAACGAAATGAAATACAGATTTAGTAAAACCTTCACTTTTCATAAAATAAATCACAATCAGATAACTTTTAAGGAATAAAATCTTTTTACATAATCATCAATTTTATTAAACTCAATAATAACTTTGTTGTGTTAATATATTTTTATTTCTTTGTTGCTAAATTTTGATAGTAGTGTAAATTTAGTTTTTTACAGAATATAAAATTATAAAGAATATCAGATCATATATTTATACAAGTGTGAGGTTGAAATCCCCCCCCCGTTTTATGGAGGTTTTCCGTTTTTCCCCCCCCGCAAAAAATGAAAAAGTATTAAAAAAGATTTTTAGGGAATCGGAATTTTTAGTTTTTAGCTTTTTCAATGTATTTTAAGATTTTAGTATTTTTACTTATTTCGTTTTTCCTTTTCCTTCTTTTTCTCTTTTTTTCTTTCCTCCCCCCCCTTTTTCCCCCCCCCGTTTAAAAAAGTCCCGTCCATTGCCCCCCCCACGTTTACGGGGGGGGGGAGTATGTTTATACATCAGCAAATTTCATAGAAATAATTTTATAATCAAATTTTATAATCATGTTAGGTCCAGCGTCCAGCTCGCTTCTGTTCTGGTAGCAAAATCCTTATTCAGGTCAGGCCCCGGATGGTGATTTTACTTGGAATTTATTTTAACTGGATGAATTTAGGGCCACTGAATTGGTTTGTGTTTCGAAGGTGGCTTTTCTGGAGGTCTTACGTAGGGTCTGCCTCTGCCATAAGTAAAATTATTGGATGAATTGTGAAATTGAGAGTTCTGGTGTGATCCACGGTGAAAATTATCATATTTTAATCTAAAATGTTTTGCAATGCACAATCCGAAAAAACTAAAATTTAAAAAAGGTTTTTTTAAGACGGCGGGGTGCACTCATAGGTGGAAAGGGGGAATATATTTCCCTGCCCTAAGTAATGCCAACACCTATTTTTCAAATTCGGGTATTTCAATTTGGTCTTAAGGGAGTTTCCAAAGATTTTCCGGCCTCGGCGGCCTTATTTTTTGGACTTTAACTTTCGGGCTTCCTCTAAAAAAATCCGAGAGGTGTATTCTGGGTACTCCTCTGGTTTTCTTCGCTTATTTTCGAAGAAAAAGATATGAGTTTTTTTTAATATTAACGTTGTTTTAATATAGATGGATCCACAGAAAAATTTAGAAAGAGGGCTTAGGATCAGAAAACTTTTAAAAACTGAATAGATGTTTATAGATGAAAGTAGAAGTGGGAGGGGGACGAAGTGGAGGGGGAGTTTACTGGGTAAATGGTTGGAATCTAGGGGGGTTATGGGAGTCGCCCAGCTTTCTAGGGGAGTCGACTCTAGCTTTCTAGGGGGTCATGGTGGAAATTTTGAAACCTAAAGGGGGGTAGGGGGTCAATGTCGAAGAAAATACTATTAAACCGTTAAAGGTTTAATAATAGTTTTGAGATACTAATTTTATGAATAAAAAGGATATTCTGGTATAAAAAGGGTATAAAAACATGAACAAGTTTTTTGGAAAAAAGATTAGTATAAAAAAAGTACTTAAAATTTTTTCGAGAGGGGAAGGGGGGGGGGGGTCAGATTTCAAAATTTAGAGGGAGATCAGGGGTAAAAAATTCGAAAATTTGGAGGGAGGGGGGGCTGGATTCTTTTCTAGGGGAAGGGGGCCAAAAATTTTAAGGTTATGAGGGGGGTGGACCCCACCGTACCCCCCATTGTTTATCTATGTTCATATTTCAAAGCGTCCAATGTAAATTTTTGACAGTTGGGCGCTAGGAAAAAATACATTCTACATAATATCTTCGGAAAGAATCTCTTCTGCAGTAATAACTTTCGCAAAAATACATTTCAGTAAAATATCTTCGGAAAAAATAACTTTCCGTCGTGCGTCACGGAAGATATTATGCTGGAAGGTTTTCTTCACTTTTCTAACACTGTTCGTAAACGAAATAAACCTACGATTGAGGCACGCAACGAAATTAAATTTAAGAAATCTTATAATTTAAGCCAACTATTGCGAATTTAAAAATCAAAAACAAAGTAATAAAATTCAATTTAAATATTTTCAAAATAAAAGTCTTATACTTAAAAATCAGCGTGTTTGTGTGTGCACAGCGTTGATTCGTTATTTTTTTTACAAATTTCCAAAAAGTATCCTTGTAGAAATGTGCCAAATTAGAACACTACGCGTTAAATTAAATATACTAGCCTTGAAAAATGCTCTAAGAATAGAGCAGGAAAAAGGGTAGATTTTTCCCCTGGCGTATGTTTAGACAGAAAAGATGTGGACTAGTCTCAAATGAACATTATCATTATGTGAACTTTAGGAAATTTGCATTTGGTTTGGCCAGCTGCTCTGCTCACTGAATAAAAATTTCTACCATATGATAACGATTTGTTTATACATTGATCTAATCACACAGCACTGTTGCATTTTTTTTATTCTGATGAAATGTCAATTTATTGTTTTTATTGTTTTGGAATGGTTAGCAGTTTTTTCTAGGTGCGAATTGATGGTAGCGCTTAATTTCGGTATAATAAAAAAATTTTTAAAACCTCACTGTTTAAGTCTAAAAAAATTTTAAAATTTTGCATTGTAATAAAAAAATAGCTATCGTTTCATTTTTAGACAATTTTTGGGGTGATTGGAAAAACAGAAAAAAACTTATTAAAAAATAAAAAAGGTGAGAAATTAGTCAGTTACTAATGTTTTAATTATAAATTATTTCTATTCGCGTCGGTCTCACTGTGATTTATTATCAACGTTAGATTGAAGGGTGAAGATACTAGATGTTGGGAGGCGGAGAGGTTTTTTTTAAGATTTTTATGGAAGGTATTTTTTTGCAAAAGTTTGTGGAAGAGATTCTTTTTAAAGATATTATGAGAATGTATTTCTTGGAGATTTGTGTGTGTTTTGCTTTTTGATGTTTTTTTTTTGTTTTTTTTGGATTTTTTTGGAAAAAGGTTCGTAAATGAGGATTGGTTTTGAAAAGTAAGGTTGAATAAGTTTAGGTTCTTTGTGGAATTTGAGGAGAGATAAAAAAAAGAATTAAAAAGTCGAATAAAATATTTTTATTTTGAAGATTCTTAGTGTTAGAGTAATTTCTTTTTTTGTCTCTGTAGCTTAGAGAAATAGTTTTTTGTCGAGTTTCAGCATTATACTTCCTTTGAGGTTTAGGAACACACAATCTATATGCAATTTCCACCAGTTCCTGTTTTGTCTTTGTTTTTATATCATTGACAAGTCCAATTGTCTTAAAAATATAGTAATATTAAGTCTAGTTGTTTATTTATATAGCCAATGATAGGGCAGTTAATGAAATAGTAGGGATATTTTCACGTTTCGCATATTTTCGAATTTTTTAATGTCGGGGGGGGGGGGGGGGGGGGGGGGGGGGGGGGGGGGGGGGCGGGTTTCCAAAAAACTTGTTCATGTTTTTATACCCTTTTTATACCAGAATATCGCTTTTTATTCAATAAAATGTAGTATATCTTATAAAAAACTATTATTAAACCTTTAATGGTTTATAGTATTTTGCTTCGGACATTGGACCCCCTGACCCCCCTTTAGGTTTCAAAATTTCCCACCATGGGTCGACCCCCCTAGAAAGCTAGGGGGGTTCGACTCCCCTAGAAAGCTGGGGGGTGGGGTTCGACTCCCATAGGAACCCCCCTAGATTTCCAATGCCATTTACCCAGGGTAAACTCCCCCTTCCAGCTTCGGTGACTGTGTTCATCTATGAATATAAAGCATGCTATTCAGTTTTTAAAAGTTTTCTGCATCGGCCTAGGAGGACCGTCTCTTTCTAGAATTTTTCTGGGGGGTGGTTATCGCTCCATCGTATGATTAAAACAACGTGGTAATATGTGAAAAGAAAACTCGATATGCTTTTTCTTCGAAAATGAAGCGGAAGAAAACCAGGAGGGAGTGGACCCAGAAGTGGACAGCCTCTCGGATTTTTTTTTAGAGGGAAGGCCCGGGGAAAGTTAAAGTCCAAAAAATAAGGCCGCCGAGGCCGGAAAATCTTTGGAAACTCCCTTAAGACCAAATTGAAATACCCAAATTTGAATAAGAGGTGTTGGCATTACTTAGGGCAGAGAAATATATTCCCCCTTTCCACCTATGGGTGGACCCCGCTGTCTTAAAAATAACCTTTTTTAAATTTTAGTTTTTTAGGATTGTGCATTGCAAAACATTTTAGATTAAAATATGATAATTTTCACCGTGGATCACACCAGAACTCTCAATTTCACAATTCATCCAATAATACTTATGGCAGACCCTACGTAAGACCTCCAGAAAAGCCACCTTCGAAACACAAACCAATTCAATGGCCCTAAATTCATCCAGTTAAAATAAATTCCAAGTAAAATCACCATCCGGGGCCTGACCTGAATAAGGATTTTGCCAACCAGAACAGAAGCGAGCTGGACGCTGGACCTAACATGATTATAAAATTATTTCTATGAAATTTGCTGATGGCCCCGGGGGGGGGGGGGGGGGGGGGGGGGGGGGGGGGGGGGGGGGGGGGGGGGGGGGAAGGGGGGGGGGGGGGGGGGGGAAAATGAAAAAATTCGGATGATGGCGTATATAGGTAAAAATGGCGTATATTTTTAAGGTATTTTTCATTTTTTGGGGGGGGGGGGGAAGAAAAGGGGGGGAAAATCCTCAATAAAAGGGGGGGGGGGGCATTTTCAGACGTGGGGTTGTGTATAAATATATGATCTGATATTCTTTATAATTTTATATTCTGTAAAAAACTAAATTTACATTACTATCAAAATTTAGCAACAAAGAAATAAAAATATGTTAACACAACAAAATTATTATTGAGTTTAATAAAATTGATGATTATGTAAAAAGATTTCATTCCTTAAAAGTTATCTGATTGTGATTTATTTTATGAAAAGTGAAGGTTTTACTAAATCTGTATTTCATTTCGTTTAAAAACGTCATAATGTAACATTTTTTGTCGTTTTGGCCTTAGCCGTAACACATGAAATGCGTTTTTCGTATCTTCACACAAATCATATTTGGAATAATTACGACAAAATTTAAATGTCTTGAAAAACAAAAAGATCTTAAAGAGTATTTTAAAAAATGATATTAGTAAAAAGGAGGCGGAAATAGACATCAAAAAAAAAAACTCTAACATTTCATGCGAAAAACAAGTTTTGATCAAAAAAGATATGAAACAGTAAACAATATAAACAATGAATGCATTATAAAATAATTTATGAACCTATAAATAAAATCGCAACACTTCCAAATTGTATCTTAGATTTGTGCTGTTCAAAACGTTTTACATATTACATTGTTTAAAGGTGCGGTAAACTTTTAATTTTCGATTTTGATAATTTTTTGTGAAACCCTTACCCCTGCCGCCAATAGCTCACAAACTTTTTCAACAAAATATCTCCAGTGATTCAGGAGTTATGACCCCTTTCAAATGGTTTTTTTCGACCATTCTGTATGTGAAAAATTGCTCTATGTATATGGGTATAACGATTTAAATTACAAATTATGCAGTCAAAGAAAGCGGCTATTTTATACTTTAATTTCATACCTTGATCGTTAAAATTGGTGCAGTATTTGTCGAGATATTGCGTTTCCCGTACAAAAAACCTTCAATTTTTTCGCTAAAAACACTTAAGTGAAAGAACAAGGTTGGGCAAACGTCATATTATAATCGCTGCCGTAGTTTGGTGTTTTTAACGAAAAAATCGCGGGTTTTTTGTACGGGAAACGCAATATCTCGACAAATACTGCACCAATCCTTACGATCAAAGGTATCAAATTAAAGTAAAAAGTAGCCGTTTTTTCAGTGCATAATTTGTAACGTAAATTCCTATATCCATTGAGCAATCTTTCACGTACAGAATTGCCGAAAACACCATTTTTAGAGGGGTCATAACTCGTGAACCAATGGTTCACGAGGGGTAAGGTTTTACAAAAAGTAATCAAAATTGAAGACAAAAAGTTTGACTCCGCACCGCACCTTTAATCGTAAAATGTAGAAGTTGAATTGGTGGTGTTCAATGGTTAAAGAATTTTTTTACGCTTTTATGTAGACTAACTAAATAATGTTATGTTACCAACAATTGTATTCATCTTCTTGAGTTAAATTTTAATAAGGGGAGGTGATGTGGGCCTTTTAAATTAGCTAATCATTTTGCAGTTTACAGAAATTGTCAGCAAGTGTATTTTTGCAAAAATCTTAAACAAAAAGACTTACCCTGAAACAAAGCTTTCAAACTAGTGATGTTTCCGGAAGCTCCGGAGCAGAGTGGTTTTAGGAGCTCCGCCCTATTTTGTACTAATTTAAAGAATAATTAAAAAGTGATGCTATAGATTATTTTGCCAAATTTTTTTGTAATTTAAATTGTTTTTCAAAACTTGATTAAAAGTAAGTGTTTAAAATGTACATTTAGTAAGTGTATTTCAAGCTTAAAAAATCTGAAAATCGCTCATTGAAGGGGCGTAGCTCCGAAATTTCATCCGCTTAAAATGTTTGGATCTCCGGAACGTGATATTGGAAAGTAGGAACGTCACTATTTCAAACAAAAAATTTGGTATCCCATGTTTTTTAACACAAAATGATATATTTATTGTTTGATGGATTTTATTGTAAAAGTTTTAAAAGAATACCAGTATTTTGACCTTCAGGCGGTCCGCTAACGGCATTTTAACTACCGGCTAAGTTATCCGGTTATGGAAAAAATTGCTTTTCTTGCATAAATTTGCTTTGTTTGTGTTGTAAAATTTAACAATTTTTTTAGTTTTAATTGAAAAACAAATGTTAACAATAAAATGAACATTATATTATAAATACAAGCTATTAAAACTATTTGGAAAGCAAAGCTGTTTCTTTTGAATTCAATCATTTTATTATTAAGTTATTTTTTAATATATGCGTTAAAAATCTTTTTTTTTAAATACGACAAATATATTTAAACTAAAGAATATTGTTATAAAATTATTAGAAAAACCTTAAAAATAATCTTTTTCATATTAGGCTAACTTAGCCGGTATTTAACATGACGTTAGTGGACCGGTGCCAGGTGATCATCCCTTCCAAAATAAAGTTTGATATCAAAGAAAACCTCAAAAACGGCCTACGATCAACACCTAAAAAGCACCAAGCGTCCCTAGTGAAAACGGGAACTGGGAACGAATTTTAAGTGAAAAAAACCTTAGAAACCGACGGCATTCAAACGACTTAAAAATGTTAGGCAAATCAAACTTAACTGACCTTAATGATTTGTAGTATTCAATTGAGTTTTTAACAATAACACTATTAAAATTTTTTTAGCAAAGCCGGATATTATTAAAGATTAAATGCCTTATTTTAACCATTTCGGCATTGCAATTCGTTTTTAAACGTCACAACCGCCATATTATGTCCCTATGCTAACTTACAAGGTCAGTCACATTTCCACCCCAATATATAGTTTGCTTCTTTCTGTCATTTATGGCACAAGTTATACGCAAAAACTGACAGGGTATTCTACATAGGTGAGAAAGGGGGGGGGGCAGGGTGGGGTCCACCCCCTAGCCTCGAAATTTTGGCACTCCCCCTAGACGAAAATCCAGGCCCCCTTCCCCAAATTTATGAATTTTTTACCCCTGACCCCCCTCTAGGATTTGAAATACTATATTTTCTTTAAAACGTGATTTTTTAACACATATTCATGTTTTTGCACCCTTTTTACACCAGAATATCGCTTTTTATTCAATGAAATGTAGTGTTATCTTATAAAAAGAACCATTATTAAAGTTATTATGGTTTAAAACTGTTTTGCTTTGGACACCGGACTCTACCTGACTCCCCTCTAGATTTCAAAATTTTGCACCCCGAGTCGACCCCCCCCCCCACAAAACTAGGGGAGTCCGGACCCTCCTGGGACCCCCTCCTAGAATTCAAAACTCGATTTACCCCATGTAACCACCCCTCCCCTAGCGTCCCGGACCGGAAATACCAGGAAAAAAACTTGTTCTAAGACCATACAAAAGAATGTTTCTGAATAGATAATAAAAACTTTGAAAGCCCAAATCTTTACTGTATCGGCCGTTGTAATGGACTCTTTAATAAAACATTTTTTGTAGGTTTAACTGATTTTCATGTCTATACTCACTGATATAAACACCGTATCAATCCATTGCATTTATTTTTAAAATAGTTAGTTTTACTGCCAATCTCAATTATTTTTTAACCTAAATTTATAGAAACTATAACCTAAAAATTTTTCTATCGAAAAGTTGGTATTAGGACTGCTCATTAGCCGCCTCTGCGGACATGTGCACTAATAGCTTATTTTTACTTCCTAAATTAGCTAGTCTGTTTTTTTAAAAGATTTTTGTTCTTCTCAAAACCAAAGTTTTGAGGTAGGGTAGTGCATTTAATTTCGGCACTTTTTCGTTTTTCCAATGTAACTTTTCACTGTATGGCCCGATTTTCATGTTTGATATTTCATTTTGAAGCTTTCACGATAATGCGTTGCGTCATAAAAGTTTTACTGCACGAAAGTTGTTTTTTTTTTACTTAATTAAATCAGTTTTTAAAAAAATGGAAAATTGCCGAAATTAAATGTATGCATTTAATTTCGGCACTTTACAAACAATCGATTATTTCTTAGTCAAAAAATAATCATTTTCAAAAATTTAAAAGTCTATCATTATCTCCAGACAGTTTTCTTTAATTTAAGCTTCTACTTGTTGTTTAACGTGTAACTGGCAAAAACTTACAGCTAAAATGCCAAATGGTATCAAAATGAACAAAATTTGGGAAAAAAATGCATTTAATTTCGGCACTTTTTAAAAGGACCCCCTTAATCGAGTTTAAGTGCAGTGCTATGACCCCTACACATTTCAACGTTGTCTTTTAACTATTTACAACTACAATTTAAAACCCGACCACTTAATTAAACCCGTTTTTACCTACAGCAATATTTGTGCCGAAATTACACTATTTTATTTTATAACGATTGCTCACCACAGACGCAACGTAGAACCACGGGGACTAAAAATTCGGAAAGTAGACTAAATTTTACCAGGACAGTTTAATTTTCAAACCAATTTATTGCGTAATCATGAAATGCCCATGTTCTAAAAACGAGTAACAATTTTATTTTTTGTAAATCACACAATTTCACACTAAAATATCATAACATAACAAATAAAAAGCTCACGACAGTCATCTACATATGATTAGCTCTCATTTGAGCTATCAAACGTCGTATTCCGTCCAGGATTACCAAAGATATAGTCCAAAATCAAAAATGTCCAATTTGGAAAAGTGCCGAAATTAAATGCACTACCCTATAAATAATAAAAGCAAAAAAATATCCCTTACTAATTTTGAGGGTTCATTACTCACCTATGTAGAAGGGCTGTGTCAAATGTTTTATTTTTAGGGGTCAGCCATTGCAGTGCCTTAGAGCATAAATTTTTTTTTGAATTGTCATCCAAATATAGAGCTTAAAATTCCGCATAAATCCCCCCGGTATCAAACCTGTGGCTCAAACAGTTTTTGAGTATGATGCTAAAATATGCACTTGCTACCTTATACAAAGAATTTCAGCAAAAATCGTAAAATTGACCCCCTTTAACCTCTCGGGGTACCTGACCGAGGTAGGTTACCCCTAACAAATTATATATTTTTGAGCTCAGGAAAGTATGGGCAATATGCAAAAAAATTTTCAGACATAAGGACCCATATGGTAAAAAGTTAGATTTGGCTGAAAAAAATTGCCCCTAAATTTGGGGGTTTTGGGGCTCACCCCCCAAAATTTTTGAAAAAAAAAATTGAAAAAATTGTTTTCAAGAGGTAGACAAAAGTACAAGGACCTTAACGCGAGATAATTGCATATTGATTGCGGCGCGTTCAAAAGTTATAAGAGCTCAAACAAATTTTTTTTTTTGATCAAAATTTTCCCGGTATCGCTAAAAAACAACAGAGAATAGTCTATATTAATAGAATTAATTAATTTTAATTCAATATCAAACACCCAAAGGGTGTATGAATGGTTTTAAACAAACTGCGCGGTTTGAGTCTACTTTTAATTTTAATCAAAATAATAAATTAATTTTTATAACTTGGTTTTTTCTAAGTTTTTTTCTAACTACAGCTGTAAGTGAAACATTTTTGTCAAATCCAATTTGATGTTTATTATCATATTATAAATACAATACAAAATACCTACAACAGCAGAAAAACTTCCAAAAGCAACTTTTATATCGTGTACAAAAACAAATAACAATTATAAGTTCCTTATAACAAGAATAATAATATAAAAATAAAATTAGACATTGTTTATGAAGAGCCATCGATTCTATGGTATTTTCCTTTATAATCAAAAATAAATAAGGTTTTTTAGCGACCCTAGTTGGTAAGGATAGGCTAATTTGCATGTTTTTTCCGCTTAATATCGCATTTATGATATCTATTTTCGCTTAATTATAAAATAAAATAAAACTAGCAATGTAAAAACAGTAAAGACAGGGAAAACCATTTTTTAATGTAGTTTTCTTTTCGCCTTATCGAGCTTTTTTTATAGGTATAATTGTTTTTTATCTAGGTTTTCTATGCATTCTGTTAAAGATGCGGTACAGAGTCGAACTTTTTGTCTTGGATTTTGATTACTTTTCGTGAAAATCTTAACCCGGCCCTCATAGGTGGGCAACCTCCGGAACTTTGGGGGGGGGTGACTTAAAAATATTTTTGGGGTATACCCCAAATACCATATTTTTAGTACTGGGACCTTCCCAAATTTTAGGGGGGTGTCCGGGGTACTGTCTATTTTACGGGGGGGGGGGGGGGGGGCGGTGTCGGGAGTAATCGGGATTTTTTAGAGGAACCTCCACCCCGTCCACCTATGTCTGTCCCTAATAGGCCACAAAAATTTTTTCATCAGAATATCTTCAGTGTTTCAGGAAATATGACCCTCCAAAAATTTCTTTTTTCGACAATTCTGTACATAAAAGATAGCACAATGGGTAATAACATTTAAATTACAAAATATGCACTCAAAGAAAGCGGCTACTTTTTACTTTAATTTGATACCTTGATCGTTAATATTGGTGCAGTATTTGTCGAGAAATTGCGTTTTATTACCAAAAGCTCGATTTTTTTTGCTAAAAATACGAAGTGTAGGTAAAAAATATTGAGAAAATTTAATCAAATCAGTGCCGTCGTTTGGTTATTTTAGCGAAAAAATCGCTGGTTTTTTGTACGGGAAACGCAATACTTCAACAAATACTGCACCAATCTTAACGATCAAGGCACAAATTAAATTAGAAAGTAGCCGCTTTCTTTATGTGCATATTTTTTAATTTACATTTTAATATCCACTGAGCAATCTTTAAGCACCGAATTGTCGAAAAACGCCATTTTGGAAGGTCATTATCTCCTGAACCACTGGAGATATTTTGATGATAAAATTTTTGTGGGCTATTGGGGGCATGGGTAAGGTTTTCACTAAAAATAATCAAAACCGAAAACAAAAAGTTTGACTCAGTTCGGTATCGCAACTTTAAGCAGTGGTCAAAAACAAATCGTCGTTACTCTGACACAAAGAGTCATACTCAGTATAAAATCAACGTGACTCTGACTCAGTTTTTTTAGATTATTTGTATGTTCAGATATAAGAGTCACCGTTAGGAGTATTTTACGATGCATCTGACTCATTGTGTCAGAGTAACCAGGAAATGTTTGCACTAGGTTTTTAATTAGCTTGATTGGACGGCGTGTTAATTCGAGCAATCAAATCATATATTTTTAAGACAAATCAAAAATAAAGCAAATTTATAAAACTAAACAGGGTTTTGTAATCATCTACTTGTACTCCCCCAACAATATAATTTAAATTTACAAAAAGAAACCAACTCTAAAGACACAATGAAAAAGAAGAATAGAAACCAATTTCTGCCACTAAATTCCCTTAAAACTTCCCGACTAAAGAATTAAAATACGGATATAACAATTAAGATTTACCTCTTCAGTCACGGAAGCAATACAAACAACACTAAACTATTAACTCGCTATTCAATTATCTAAAATAAATGGTGGGTTTTCAACAAAACTGTAGTTAATGCAGACTATAAAAGACAACCAACTCCTATGTATCTAAAGAGCAAAAAACTATCATAGATTTTAAAAGATTCTTCTTTTGCCTAGTTCATAAAAAATATTTCCAGGGGTTTTTTAAAGCATAAGTGTTTTTTTGGGGGGGGGGGGGGGGGGGCAGAGGGGTCCACCTCCCCCCTAGAGCCAAAATTTTGGACCCCCCTAGAAAAAATCCAGGGGCCTCCCCCCCCCCCAAAGATCGAGACTCGAGAGCGGTCCGGGTCCGGCCTGACCTCCCTAGCGAGGCTGACCCCCCCCCTTTCCCCCTCCCGACCAGTTTGGAAGTATATTTTTTATTTATGGTCAAAAACACGTTTTTTTGTTAAAACAGTGTTTAAATATACTTTTTAGGCCCAAATAGACGGTTTTAGTATATAAAACTAGTCTTGAAAAATGCTCTAAGAATAGAGCAGGAAAAAGGGGCGATTTTTCCCCGGGCGTATGTTTAGACAGAAAAGATGTGGACTAGTCTGAGATGGTTATTATGTGGACTATAGAAAATTTGAATTTGGTTTGGCCAGCTGCTCACTAAATAAAAATTTCTACCACACGATAATGATTTGTTTATACATTGATCTACTCACACAGCACTGTTGCATTTTTCTTAGTTTGATGAACAAATGCGATATTGTTTTTTTTTTTGTTAATTTAAAAAAAATTATACTTCACAGCAATTCTTTGTTTTTGACAAGCGCGAATCGCCACATTTTCAAATTGATGGGTATATTTTTTTGTGTAAGAAACAGCTATAAATTTGAAAAAGTGGCGATTTCGCGCTTGTCAAAAATTACTGTGAGTATAATTTTTTCAATTGACATTTCATCAAACTAAGAAAAATGCAACAGTGCTGTGTGATTAGATCAATGTATAAACAAATCATTATCGTGTGGTAGAAATTTTTATTTAGTGAGCAGCTGGCCAAACCAAATTCAAATTTTCTATAGTCCACATAATATCCATCTCAGACTAGTCCACATCTTTTCTGTCTAAACATACGCCCGGGGAAAAATCGCCCCTTTTTCCTGCTCTATTCTTAGAGCATTTTTCAAGACTAGTCTACCACTTTTTTTTTAATTAAATTAAAAAAATAGCCTAACTATAGTTTTAGCTGTGCAATGACATATGTTTATAATCATTCCGTTGCCAAGATATACTTTTTTAAATAAAAAATAATAATAATAAGAAGATGATATTAAATTACAAAACTTACCCACGTTGTTTAATTATGGTTAGTGCGCTGCAGTGGCGCTCCAGACAAAGTTTACCTACGTTCTCTAAATATAGTTGGCGCGATGCCGTGCGCCAATGATTGCAATTATAATTCTACAGTAAAAATAATAATAATAAGAAGATGATGAAATGAATACAAAATTTACTCACGTTCTCTAAGTATAGTTGGTGCGGTGCTGTGGGTTAAATTGCAGTGTGGCACCCCCGCACCACCGATGATTACCTACCGGCGCGTGGCGCTCCGCGCCACCGACGCTTATTATTATTTTTTAATAAATAAAACTTTGAATTAATTTTGTCATCAGTAATGCAAGAATTAAAAAAAGTACTTTGTTGTTTTCGCCGATTTCCGCGCGGTTGAAGCAGATGGCGCTGGGATTTGGTTCCGTTTCTGCCACCAATTAAAACCCGTCTGCTTTTTTTGTGCGGTTTTTATGAGGGGATGTTGGTTGTCTGCTCTGTACAATCCTTATTGTTGCCAAAAGGCTGTTATTGTGCGGTTGGGAGTTTTTATTTGTCTATTTTTCAAATTTTTATTTTGATCAATAAATCGATAACAAGGACCTAAATCAAAAAAGTGCTTCCTAAGAAAGTTGCGTAATTCCTTCTTTTTTCTTATGAGCCCATGTTTATTTTTGATCAACCAATAACAAATGAGGAATATCGCTTTTAAGGATGGAGCGTTGGAATAATAATAATAAGAAGAAGAAGGTTCTGAATTTCAAAATTTACCCACGTTCTCTAATTATGGTTGGCGCGGCGCCACGGGGCTAAATCGCCCCGTGGCGCTCCCGCGCCACCCATGATTCAATATTAGACCTAAAAACACT
This sequence comes from Microlaimidae sp. YZB2_3, assembly GCA_030248175.1. Taxonomy (NCBI): domain Eukaryota; kingdom Metazoa; phylum Nematoda; class Chromadorea; order Desmodorida; family Microlaimidae; species Microlaimidae sp. YZB2_3. The sequence goes on from JASAMX010007197.1 coordinate 33,769, forward strand.
TATATTATTGAGTTAAAAAAGTTTTGTTAAAAAATTGGACCCCCCTGACGGCCTGACCCCCCCCCCCCTAAATTTAAAATCTCGCACCCGGGAACCCCCCTAAAAAATTTTGGCCTTCCACCCGGGGGTGAACCCCCCACAACCGACCCGACTAAAAACACCTATGTTTATAAGTAGCCGGTAATGAATTGTGCTTCAATCGAGGAGAAAGCTGGTTTTTAGTTGCTTCCACGCTGCCCCACCTGTCTCCTAGGCAGTTTAAGCTGCCTGTTACGTTTTACTTGTCTCCCGACTTGTATTTCCTTTAATATAGGAGGCAGTACCACCTGCCTCAAAGACACTTTTTGTTAGCACCTACCTGTTTCCGAGTCAGGTTTTGTTGCCTCCTCCATGACTCCAATTTTCAACTGCAGCTTTTATGTTGTAATCATAGGTGTTTTTTTTTGTCGGAGGGTCAGCGGGGTGCACCGCCCCCCTAGAGCCAAAATTTTAGACTCCCTAGAAAAAATCCAGGCCCCCCTCCCCCCAAAAGCTCGAGAGCGGTCCGGCCTAACCCACCCTCTAGCGAGGCTGACCCCCCTCCCGACCAATTTGGATGTATGTCTTTTTATTTACTGTCAAAAACACGGGTTTTTAGTTAAAAACAGTGTTTAAATACACTTTTTGGCCTAAATAAGCTGTTTTAGTACATAAAATTCAATATTAAACCTAAAAACACTTAAATTATTGAGTTAAAAAAGTTTTGTTAAAAAATTGGACCCCCCTGACGGCCTGACCCCCCCACCTAAATTTGAAATCTCGCACCCGGGGACCCCCCTAAAAAATTTTGGCCTTCCACCCGGGGGTGAACCCCCCCCCCCACAATGGACCCGACCAAAAACACCTATATTTATAAGTAGCCGGTAATGAATTGTGCTTCAATCGAGGAGAAAGCTGGTTTTTAGTTGCTTCCACGCTGCTCCACCTGTCTCCTAGGCAGTTTAAGCTGCCTATTACGTTTTACTTGTCTCCCGACTTGTATTTCCTTTAATATAGGATACAGTAGCACCTGCCTCAAAGACACTTTTTGTTAGCACCTACCTGTCTCCGAGCCAGGTTTTGCTGCCTCCTCCATGACTCCAATTTTCAAATGCAGCTTTTATGTTGTAATCATAGGTGTTTTTTTGTCAGAGGTCAGAGGGGTCAGCGGGGTGCACCCCCCCCCCCCTAGAACCAAAATTTTAGACTCCCTAGAAAAAATCCAGGCCCCCCTTTACCCAAAGCTCGAGAGCGGTCCGGCCTGACCCCCCCCTCTAGCGAGGCTGACCCCTCCCCCTCCCGACCAATTTGGATGTATATCTTTTTATTTACTGTCAAAAACACGGGTTTTTAGTTAAAAACAGTGTTTAAATACACTTTTTGGCCTAAATAAGCTGTTTTAGTACATAAAATTTAATATTAGACCTAAAAACACTTAAATTATTGAGTTAAAAAAAATTTTGATAAAAAATTGGACCCCCCTGACCCCCTCTCTAATTTGAAATCTTGTACCCGGGGTCGACGCACCCCCTCTAAAAAGCCAGGGGGTCCGGACTCCGGACCCCCCCCTAAAAAATTTTGGCCTTTCACTTCACCCGAGGGTGGATCCCCCCTAGCGGACCCGACCAAAAACACCTGACCTATGGTTGTAATATAAGTAAAATTAAATAAAATATATACACAAAACTATTATTTGCACTGCAAAGTTTTAAAAAACCATTATAGTTTTATTTTCATTCGTGTCTTCCCAAAACAGTCGTTTGAGCTCCTAACTTTAATGTAGCACCTGAAGCAATTCAAAACCGCTATTCGAACTGCTCGTGATGCCGCTCCCGCGACAGCAATTTCAAGTTCATAGTGTTCAGTACGCTGTGCAAATCTTTCCCTTTGCTGCCGGTCACTTCCAAATTGTGAGTGTTAGCCATCATGAGCGAGGACAAAAAGTAGCGGCACACTTCCCAGTCCGGTTTCCCCGAGAAAATTTCGATGAATTTGTGCGATTCCCCGGTTTCGGAAAACTGGGCCAGAATTTCCGAGCCGTAATCGTGTATTTTAAACGGGCGGCGTTGCTCTTCTTCGTCAAGTATGGGTCGTATCCTAAACGATAGTCACAACTTTTATTAAGGAAATGATGGTATTTAGTAGCCACTAACAGGTTTTAGGAGAAAACGAAACAAAAAAAAACCAATACAAAATCAAATCATAGTTTTGTCAAAATAAAACAAAATCATTAAATGTAACATTTTATTATAATAAACGCAAACAGTTAAAACACTGAAAGGTGAAATTGAGTGCAAAAAAATAAATTTTACAACTTTATTATTTTATCTTAGCTATAGTTATGTTGCTAAAATATTTGTTTATTAAAGGCTTACAATAATTAAGTTGCATAAACCCAACACGGAAAAAAAAAACGCAAAACGCACTGCCAACCATAATACTGGTTTACTTTTGAATAACGCGCCAATAGTGTACATTAAAAATGCACCACGTTTTTCGTTTAAAAAAAACGAAAAATATAAAACCCAAACATAATTTTGATAAAACCTACCTATCCTCCCATCTTTGCACGCGCTGAGTCAATTCCGTTGTGTATACATACTCTTGGGCAGTTCTCAAGTAGCGTTCGATGTGATACTCTACTAGCTCTTCGTATGTCATACGACTGAGTGGTCTGGGAGGTTCGTCTGCATCATAGTTCTGCGGTTGCTCTGATGACAAGCGATTGCGAGGTTCCGGGGACAACGGAGCCGCAGGAACGTCGAAGTCTCCTTCTTCAAACAGTCCGTCATCACCTAATAACATTTTAAAAAAATAAACAGATAATCATAACCAATAGGGGTAAAATGGGTAGTCAACGTCAAGATCAGGTTTTTCTTAGAAACCCCCAGAATAACATTTGAAAAAAAAACACTCAATTTCTCTTTCTTTAACCTTTGTAGTTTTGGCTGTACCTCCTGTTGTAATTCTACCGACTAAAACATTCTGCAAATCTGCCCCCTAGGGTGTAATGTAATAATAGTTGAATGATGGTTGAATGAATTATTTCTTCTAAAAGGACTATACAAGTACACGAAAAACTATAAAATATTTTGCACTAAAGTGAATAAAACAAAAAATACCTCCATCGTCACTGCCATTTCCTTGTTGATCGTCCAGGGCACCTCCCTCATTTTCCTCCGCTTCCTTTTCATCCTCAATGTCTCTTTCTGCTAAAACAATATTTTTATAATGTGGTTTTGTCAACTAAACACTGCACATAATATTAAACGAAAATTTTACCAAAGGAGTATTCAGCCTTCCGAAAGTAAGCTCAGAAAAAAATGTGGGGTGAGAAGTTGGAATATTATTCATGTCTGTAATCAATGGGAGGGAACAAGGAGAACCTTTACTTACTTTTCTCTGTTGCACAAAATTTTAAGGAAAAGTGAACCTCTTAACCATACTGGTTTCATCTTGTTTCAAATGCCAATTCAGCTTTAAAAATGGTATTCAGTTTAAAAGTAATACCTAATTATAAAAACAATTTATTTTGGCATTAAAAACTGAAAATAATTAAAATATAAAGATTTTTATTTAATAATAAAGTTCAAACATTTTATAAAAATAATTGATTTAAAAATTATAATTTTCGTAAAAACCGACTCCTGTGTTGGTGACATATTATAAAACCATGTTTTTTTCAATGCACATTTTGCACATAATTGCCACCAGATTTCCATCAAACTAACAAACCCTTAATTTTAAAAGCATCGAGCGTTTTCATTTACCTTGATCACCCAGTTGATTATTTTTCCTATTGTTCCTCCGGTTTCTTCGCACTTCCAGCCTCCTCTTGTGCTCCGCCCAATAGCCCTGCTCCAAGGCGTTCCAAGTCGGGGTCTTTAATGAGTTTTTCGGGAAATTTTTTCGCTTGGAAAAAAACTGATAAGTGATAAAGTCCGACAGCCAATCCGCGTGCAAATAACCGCGACCGCCTTTATCTGGGAAGTCCGCGTGCAGCGTTCGCTTCCTCTGCACCTGGGAACCGGGTTGCGCGTAGCTTTTCCCCTTCTTTCTCCCTTTTTCCCCAGTTTGAGTGGTCGAATAAATGTCTAGTTCCCTAAAAAAATTAAAACAAAAAACACAAGAAAGCCAGCTATCAAAAAAACACAAGAAAACCAGCTATCAAAAACACAAGAAATAAAAGAAAAAATTCACGAAACACAAGAAAACTAGCTATCAAAAACATAGTAATTAATTGTTTCACCAAAGCATTTAAAAAGGTTTTATGATAGGAATTCTTATTATCATCATCAAAAAAACTACCTCCAAAGAAGATGTGTGTTTGTGTGTGTGCATAGGTGCAGTGGCATGCCCAGGATTTCATTTGAGGCGGGGCAGTCTGCGGAGGGGTAAATACTAACCCTGAAGAGGGGTCTGGGGGGCTTCAGCCCCCCAGTAATGGGGGGGGGGGTCTGGAGGGAGAGCCCCCCAGCGAGGTCAAGGTGCAGACCCCCTTGTCAGGGGGGTCCGGGGGGCAGAATGCCCCCTGGGGGGAGAAAACTTTTAATTTAAGGCGCTAAAATACACTAGAAATTTTAATTCCAGATGATACTTATCACAAAGCATAAGGTTTTTATATCTATACATTTTAAACAGGTGTTTAAAACGTATTTAAAGTACCCGCGAAGCGGGAAAAATTTGGTTTTTTTTTAACTGTTAATATGCTTTTGGAAGGCATCAAGAAAGTTTCTGTATTAATATTAAACAAAAAATATTTTTCTCACAAAATTCAAAAAACATTAGGGGATACGAAAAAATCCGGCTTCGCCGGATTTCGGGGGGGAGGGCAGGGCCACCCCCCTAGGCACGCCACTGCATAGGTGGGCAGGGGGGTTATACCCCCCAAAAATTTGCTGACACCCCCCTCTAAATTTGGGGTACCCGGGACACCCCCCCCAAATTCGCCTCCCGGATAAAATTTTTTAAGCGTTATCAAAGGACTATCCGCGCTTCGCGCGGAGTATTTATTACCTTGTTTCTGTCACATGCTTCAATATTTTCCTATTATTCAATAAAAATAAGTCTATAAAACAAAGAAACAATTTTTACAAACAATTTGATACCTTAAAATTTTCGATTTTTAGAATTTTCAAAACATTACAGCTGAAAAATGAGTATATTGAATTACAGCTGAGCAATGCAAAGTACCAGAAAATGTTTTTAAAATTACTTCCAACCTTTAAATTTTTAATACTACTATAACAAATCTAAAGGGGGTCCAGCGTGGTCATATCAAGATTAAAAATCAAAGTAACACAAATTTGGAAGTGGAGACCAATTAAAACATAAAGAATGGGGTGGGTCTACTGGTGTTTTTTTGGGGGACATAGGGGTGCACCCCCCCCCTAGAGATTACAACACAAAGTAATACAACCCCCCCCCCCCCCCCCATTTGCCAAGTGGAGACTATTATAATTAATTTTTGAGCGAAGCGCAAGAAAAATTTTTAAAAATGGTCGTTCTAGACCCCAAATTTTTATCCTTGGCGACCCAAAAGAGGGGTCTAACCCCAAAGTTTTCCCTTTGCCGACCTAAAAGAGGGGTCTAGACTATACATGGGCAAGTTGATCCGGAGTGGCGGGTTAAACCCCAAATTAGGGGGGGGGGGTTAAAATCCGAGAAACGCAAAATATCCATATCGTTTTTTTTTTCTGGAGTGCCTTTACCCATATTGTTTTTCGATTTTAAAGAAAAAATAGGTAAAAAACGCTCATTTTAGGCCAAAAAGCCCTTTTTATTGCATTTTTGAGCTTTTTATTGCTGAATACACTCATTTTGACCTCAAAACTTAAGTTTTGTTTTAGAAGTTCATTTTAAAGACATTTTTTCTTTATTTTTCCCAAAATTGGGGGGGGGTTAACTTTTCTCCCCCCCCCCGACTTCTGAGTGGAGGGGGGTTAAACCCCCTTCTCAGAATTTGGGGGGGGGGGTTAACCCCCCAACCCCCCCCCCGTGCCCACGTATGATCTGAGCCCCCTGGCTACGCCCATGTATTTATATAATCTTTAATTAAATATAAGATTATGGATTAAAAAGTTTGTGATACTTGACTTTATAATCAAGACAATAATATTACAATTCTATTATTACGTAATTATTTAAAAAAAATGATTTCTAATCTAATTATAAGAATATAATAAACACATTATTATTAAAAGAAATAAAAAATAAAATTATTTATAAGTTGCAATAAGATCTTATTTTAATTTTACACAGTTTTAAAGCATTTATAAGCTTGTTTTACGTTTTTTAACGCGTTTTAAGCCCATTTTAAGGCAGCGCGGAAATATTGGGTACACCCCCCTCAAAATTGGGGTCTTGCCGGACACCCCCTAACATTTGAACCCCCTCCTTATAACCTGCCAAAATCCGAGAGGCTGCCCGCCTATGTGTGTGCGCATGTGAATGTGTGAGATACAAATAATACACTATCGGTTATTGATTACCTTAAATTCCCTTCCGCAGCTTTTTGTTGTGCCAGTGCTTCGCGTTGAATATCGGCGATATCGACGATTTTAGAACGAATACGTGTCCCGCGTCTCTGCCGGGCTTGAAGAATAGACACACTTCCACGCAGGGGCTCCAGCGGCAACATGGTCGTACCTCCTAAAAGCAATAAAAATAATGAAGTAGAATAACAAAACAATTGACGGTAACAAAATTTATCCGCTTCTTTTAAAAACATTAAAATAATAATAGGCTCAAATTTTTTAAATCATTTTATTATTTCAATCAAAATTTTTTGCAAAGACTATTATTAAACGGCTAACAATAATGTTCACGCTTATTTGTTTTATAATATTTTAATCAGTATAAATTTGAAAGTTATTTACAAAAGATTTTAATAAGTTTTTGCCATAGTCATTTGCAGTATTTTGAAAGTTAGAAGAGGTTCAGAGGGGCTCCGTAGCTCTCCCGTTTTGTAGGAGGAAGGAGGGGGTTAACTTGAGGTAAACCAGTTGGAAATCTATATAAGGTCGGGTTGATGGAATAGGGTCTTAAAGAAAAGCCTTTTTAAATCATAAATTTAAGTGTTTTATTACTAATATAGCAATTTATAACCTTAAATAGGCTATATAGATAAAAAAAGTATGAAAAGGTACTGTTTTTAACTAGAAATTTTTTTGACATTAATTTTTTACCTAAAATTAACATAAATTTCGGCTGGACTGAAAAGGGGGTCAGTGGAGAATTCCAGAAATAAATGGGGTGTCAAACTGTGTAAAGAAAATATGGGAAAAGTGGAACTACTTAGTTTTCCCTACGGGAGTGGCCCGAAATTTCGACGCTGGGAGGGGGGGTTGTGGGGGATAGACCCTACTCGGACTTTTTTCTGTGCTTCCCTATGTTGAGTGTTGACTATAACTGAGTTTAATTTTTAAGAATTATTAAAGAAACAGCCTACCGGTTCCTCGCCTGTTAGCCTCGGCGTTCTCGGTGTTTTCCTCAGGACAACCGGTATCTACATCTACCCCGCCTGGTGACGGGGGCTCCTCGCACATGCTACCTGCAAATGCAATAGATAAAACAATGAAAAACTGACCGCTACCTATCAAAACACTATTTTTAACTATTTGAATAAGAATTGTTCATATTTACAATTATGACGGTTAAAAAATGATTAAAAAGTTGTGTCGAAAATACTATTATATTAAGCTCATATCGACATGGTATTTTTTTTGTTACACTTATCTTGCTGGCGAGAAGCTAAGGAAAACTTACTTCGCCGTTGCGCATCTTTTTGTGCAGACTTTTATTGTTTATATTGTGTCATTAAAAAAATAAAAATTTAACAATTTGAATAATGGTATAAAATACTTTTTTGCGAAATTCGAAGTTCAAAATTAACTAAAACGAACATTACATTATTTACAAAGATAGTGACTATTTTTTGGAATACTAATTAAACAAATATTCGCGCAGAGCGCGATAAATTTTGGCTCTTTTATAAGGTTTAAAATTTGGACCCCCGCCCCTTTCTGAAATTTCTTTTAGAGTTATTACGACAAAAAAAAATTTGGAGTTGTTAAAAATAAATTACCATTCTTTAAAAATAAAGCAAAAAGTACTCTGCTTATATATAAAATTTTTATTAGAAATAAAACATACTGCGCTTCAATATAAAAGTTATTAATATTATTACCTTCAGGGTCTTCAGGCGCGGTGTCAGGGGCCTCCGCTCCGAGCTCCGGAGAACCGATGCGAAGTACGTTTTCCGCTCCTCCTGCTGATTTCCGCGCTGCTCTCCGAATCTCCTCGTAGAACATCGGGGTGGGAGCGTCAGCTTCGTCGGCTAACCCACTAAAATATTTATTTGGTTCGTCTTTGGAAAATAAACGCTGACTAATAAAAAACATGGGCTTATCGTTTTTTACAAGTCCTTTTACCGATATATCTATAACATTTTTTTTTAAAATCGACTCAATTTCTTTTCAGTGTGGTAAACAGAAAAATTTTTGTAAAAAAAATTAATACACTTAAAAACAATAATAAAGAAGATAAACCATAATAATTGTGAGCATAAATAAAGAAGTTTTTCTGGGGTTGAAGAAATTCAAGAAACGCATTCCTTGCACATCGCTTTTGGGGTGCATTCATAAATGAAAATGAGGGGTGACCCCCATAGATGAACACGGTCACCGAAGCTATGGGGGTGTTTACGGTTACCCCGGGGTAATGACATTTCAAAATCTAGGGGGTCCTGGGGGGTCGGGTCAGGTGGGGTCCAATGTTCAAAGCAAAAAAGTTTTAAACCATTAAAGGTTTAATAATAGTTTTTTATAAGATAATACTACATTTTAATGAATAAAAAAGCGATATTCTGGTATAAAAAGGTTGTAAAAACATGAATTTGTGTTAAAAATTCACGTTTTTGGAAGAAAATTTAGAGTAAAAAAGTACTAAAATTTTCTTGAGAGGGGAGGGGAAAGGGTCAGATTTCAAAATCTGGAGGGGTTCAGGGAAAAAAATTCGAAAATTTGGGAGGAGGGGACAAAATGTCAAGGCTAGGGGGGTGGTGGACCCCATCCTACTCCTCCTTGTTCATCTATGGTCCACCTCCACCTAGCTTCGAAATTTCGGGCCTCTTCCCAGAAAAAAGTCCAGGGGCCACCTCCCTAAAATTTTCAATTTTTTACGACTTCCTCCTCTCCCCCCTTACATTACCACCTACCCTCT
>JASAMX010007202.1:0-30152 GCA_030248175.1 Microlaimidae sp. YZB2_3
TTTTGTTTTTGTACTTCGTTTCAGTTCATATTGCTCTTAGTTTTTACAAAACAGAAAAAACCCACGGCTTAGTTACCAGTAAATTTTAAAAATCTAAAAAAAATTAAAAATAAAAAAAAGTTTTAAAACGTACCTGCGGTGGGCACGGTCACAACTATATTTACTCAAATTAAACAGCTCAAGGGGGCTTACAGTGGCGCTAACACTCACTATGTAGTTTGATGAACAAAGAAATTTATTAAATGATCTATTAAAAATAGAAGAGTTTGCTGTATAAAACGCTGCTCGTTAAATTTTATCGTAATAAAGTTAAGCAGCTGTTAGTAGTAATAGTTTTAACATTAAGTTATTTTTTCATTACTCTTTTGTGCCAGTACTGTTTTGAGTCAAACGCAAAATGTGAATATCTTACTCTTTTTTGCCAGTACTCTTTCGTGCCAGTACTGTTTTGCGTCAAAGTCGCGTGGTGTAGCAAACGCAATTAACACAGGACTCTTATGTGCCGTACTGTTTTCTGACGGTACTGTTCTGTGGCGTACTATTTCGTGCGTACTTTTTTGCGAAACCCGGGACTATTTTGTGGTACTGTTTCGTGCCGTACTCTTATGCGTCGGCCCCGTTCAGAACATATTACGCTTTAAAAATCGTATTTTCGGTGATTTTGTACGTCAAGAATTTCTCAATGCGTTTTAAAATAAGTTACAAATATTGCACTCAAAAAAATTAACTTTTCTTAATAGCTTGATTGTGAGAATTGTGGCAGTATTTATTAAGCAGTATTTATTTGCCGTACAAGAAAACCTGCCAATTTTGGGCAAAAAAATCAAGAAATTATAGGTAAAATAAGTCCTAGCTGCCAACCAGGCATGGTTTATTTTTCACCTACCGTATATTGAATTCACGCAACAATTTAACAGTGTAAACTGTTTTAATCTCTTCCCGCCGTTGGTCCTCTCCTTCCAAAGGAAATGTGTGCGCGCGAGTTATAGATATACTGTAGGAATGTAAACGCGTTTTCGATTTTACGGCAGGAGGAAAAGTTGGAACAGTGCCGAAATACGGTTTCTGCTGCCATTGCGTTAATTAATCGACTTTTATTTTAAGACGAAAAACAATTCTGAACTATTATTGGAGGTAACAGAAGGAGCAAAATTGCAACCTATAAATGTAGCGGCAAACTTATTTTAGGTTTTATGACTAGGGAGCAAGTCATGTGCGTGATCAATTTGGTATTATTGCTGAATTCATGGATATTTAACGTGTTCAAGCACCTGTTAATCCATTTTTGGGAAAAATTCAGGTTTTTAATCAAATTTTTTTAAAAAAAATATCTGTTTTTATATTTTGTATCTCCATTCCATACTAATAATTTTTTAATTGTTCTTTAAAATTTACTTTTTTTACTTGACTCTTTACAGTTTTTTTAATATTCAAAACCTCAAGAAATGTTTGGATATGTGATATGATATATATAGAAATGTTCTTTTTAGCATATAAAAATGAAAATAAATTTTTTTGCCATTTTTAATATTATCGTTATGAATACGGAAGTTGTTTTCATTTTTTGTCTTTATATTTTTAAGACAAAAAAATGTCAGGAAAAAAACGTAATAAATGTAAATAATTGTGTAAACTAATTCTAGAAAAATTAGGTGAGGAATTATCTGTTTAAAAAACAGTGTACTAATTTAGGGTGTATCTTTTACTTTTTAATTATCGTAGCTCTACAAAACTTAAACCGAACATTTTTTTGTGATCATAGAGCATTTTAAACCCCAACAAATCGAAATGAGTAAGACAAGTAATCATCCTTTATATCGTAGTTACTACTGCAAAATGAGCCACAATTACTATAAAATACACCGCGATTGTGACTTATTCTGTTATTAATAGGCTCCTGTTTTAAATTTAAAATGAGTCACAATCACATATATTTTATACAAATTGTGGCTCATTTTGCGGTAGTAACGACGATATGGACATGTAACAGGATAATTCTTTATTATGTCCACTGAAAAAACGCTACTGTTATGGCTATGAAACAACTTGGAATTAGTGACGTCGCTTTGGATGGTTATGTGCCAGAAATCTTGAAAAAAATTCCACATTTTCTAATTATGGAAATAAATAAAGGAAAATTGCTGACTGGTCAAACCGTTGACGAAATAACTGTTAATAATCTTTTGGATTTTCTCAATAGTTACTTAAAACTAATTAATATTTCTGGTCAAAAACAATCTTGTAAGATGGAAACAAAAGACAAGCCTGATTCCAGTAAAAACAATGCAAACTCATCTTCAAGCGGACGAATTCCCACAGTAATGGCGCAAAATTTAAAAGACAACACCAGAATATCAAAACAACAAAACAAAAATAATCTGCGAAAATGTGTTTTCTGCAATGGAAAGAACCATTATAGTGATGACTGTCAGTGATTTTCTTCTTTAAGTGATGGACGCAAGCTGCTTTCTGAACAAAAACTCTGTTTTAATTGTTTACAAGTCGGTCATCAGGGAAATCAATGAAAAGACAAAAGCCCTGTTTTCATTGCAAAATTAAAAGGTTATCATTCTGCTATGTGTTCAAGCAGATGGAATGGTGGAACTCCAGCCAATCAAATGATCGAACAAGTCAATGAATTTCAGAATTCAGCTGATCAAAACGTCTCAGTCTCAGACTCTGCAAATGAACACGTCAATGCAAGGGTTGATATCCAATTAAATGTCAACCAATCAGAAAATAATGATGGAATCATTATGGCGGTTTTTCCTTGCAAAGAGTTCAATCTTGAAACCAATCAACCAAAAGAATTACTGGTCTATGCAGATGCCGGTGCAAGAAGAACCAGCTTCAAAATTGCAACTAAAATCAAAGAAAAGTGTGTCTCTTGTCGTTGGATGCTTCAACTCAGAGAATGAGGATAAAATTGAAGCTGATATTGTCGAAATGGGACTTTTTGGTAACAGTGGATTCAAGTTCAAAATTAGAGCATACTCTGTTCCCAAAATCGCCATTAATAAGCATTGGTCCAATAACATTGCAAAAAAAGAATTTAAAAAGCAATGAAAGATTAAAATCACTCAACGGTCCTCCATCAAAACTTCAGAGTACAGGTCCTGTGGATATCCTAGTTGGTCAATACTACTATAATGTGATTTTTGGACCACATATCAAAGCAACTAGAATTCAAAACCATATCTATGTTTACCATACAAAATTGGGAAATATATTGTGTGAAAACTCAAAAAAAGTGGACAACTTAGGTATTCAAGCCAACAATCAAATGGTTCAAATAATGAATTTTTTAACAGGTGATAATCCAAAAGAAATAAATGACCACAAGGAAGAATGGCACAAAACCTATGCATATATCTACATCAAAAGGAAAGTGCCTGGGGACGAAAACGGGAACAAAAGAAAAAAGCAACCTTTTTATTTGCCAATCATAATATTTATAGTTTAATAATTATTAAAATTAAAATTAGTTTATTGCACAGGTTAAAATAATTAACACTAATTTGCAATATATAAATTTCAAAACTTCATCATATCAAAATTTCTAATAGACAATAAAATACATTAATACAATATAAAAAACATACTAATTATCAGTTAAGAGGTTCGAATTTTTTTTTTTTTTTTTTTACAAAAGCTAAAAATAATTGCATATATTTTTGCGAAACACGTTTATTGATGTTGACATACATAACAACTTTGCTGGGCAGCAATTCCAATATCAACTTTGCTTAAAGTGATTTTATTTTATGACTCTATTACTAAAAAAATTTTTAAAACTATCTAACCTGCAAGTTCGTTTTTTTAATTTCAAGGCATTACCACGTGTGTGAGAATCTATACATAATGAAAATCTATACATAATGAAAACAATTTTGTATGGTCAAAATCAGTGTACCCATGTAAAATTTTAAAAGTCATAATTAAGTCAGTTTTTCTTCTACGCAAAAATAAAGGTTCTAAATTTACTAGGAAGCTCTTGAACGTTCTATTGTTCGGCGGCGCTTGTGTAGTTATTTCGTAACGTCGCCTAGTTTTTATTGGTTAAGAATTTTCTAGATCTTTCTAGAACTGTGCTTTGCAATTATATAAACTAAGAAAAACAGTTACCAAAAATGTGTTATTATAAACCATTAAATATTATTGTACTTGTGTTATAAATTCGAAATTATTATTTCTATAAACTTGTATTTTTACTTCCACTGCGTTTAACAATTAAATTAAACTCTGCTTTTGTCGACGCTCAAATTCCTCGACAAAATTTTTTAAAAAAAATACGTCTTTAAACAGTTCCTGTCAAGGTATTTGTATTTTTTAGTACTAAATAGTTTAAAAATTTGCTTAAGACATTGATTTTGAAGAAAACTACAACTAAAGATGAATTCTATCAGGGTGAAAATGACTAGGTGATAAAGTGACCACTCGTTTTTGAAGAAAATATCACGTGGAAAGAAACACCTGACGCAACTTAATAATAATTGGTTACATCATCTTTGAAAACTTTTTTTTATTATTTTTATTTTTAAGCGTTCATTGTTTATTTTTTCCTGACGGCGAGCGGTTACGCCCTGAATTTCATCCTGAAGGATTTTAACTATAATTTATTTTATAAAACATTAAATAAAATTGTTTAAATAACTTAAACGCTCATTTAACTAAGCAAAAACAGTTTAAAACGATTTATTTCTTTTTTTTTACGCCTAAGTGAAATCTAAGAATCTAGCTAAGCTATATCATATTATATTTATATATTTTGGTTTAAAAAATATAGATGAATTTTTAAAATGTTATTTATAAACAAATGGGTTTGTTTTTAGGGTTTGGGAATTTTGGGACCTTGAGATTTTTCCTCCAAAAAAAAGGGCGGGTGTATATATTTCTTGGTAAAAACACTCAGGGTGCCTAAAATCTACTAGTTCTAATGATCTCTTTGTTCATAAATAAAGGTTTATGTTTTTTAAACACTAATGCACACATAAATAAAAATATGTCACGATAAAATTTCGCTTGATTTTTTAGTATGATTTAAGGCCGGTTCACACCGGAGTGGCAGGTGATAGCTGATAGTGAACGCGCGCGTTTACATCATTACACTCTCATTGTTGCTGCGGTGTAAACTGTGTGCGCTGTGCGTCAGCTATCAGCTGCCAGTCTGGTGTGAACCGGCGTTTAGGCTTAGGAAAAATAAAAATATGGTATTAAAAATCTGTTTTCGTTTAGTAAAAAGAGTATTCAATTTTTGCAACCAGTTTTTACGTAATTACTGAACGTGAACAGTAAAAATATTGAATTTTACATATTTTGTATGTATGGGGATATTTTGACCGGGAATTATTTGACTTTACAATTCCCAAAACTTATATTGATATTTATAAGCAAATTAAACTTGACTGATCTTGATAACTTAGAATGTTTTTTTTTAATTACATTATAACTGTGCAATTTTATATGGTCCTCTCATTTACCCAAACAAAATTACGACGTCAGCAATTAATAATTAATTTATGATAGCCATTAATAATTAATTTATGATTTTGCTTTATTAATTTAATTGAAAATATGTTAAAAATGCTTTATATAAATAATTTAATGTCCGAAGCTTCAAAGCTTTGGAAATACTCCGTTTGGTTAGTAGAAGTCAACAAAATAATTTTTTAATTAAGTAGAAATATTACTAATACACGCCTGCTTAACATCGGTATAATAATACAATGTATTGCTAATTAATGCGAAATTTATTTAAAACTTACTGTTAGTGGTTGTGGTATAATCAAATCCGTGAGTGTTGGCGCTGGAGGGGCGAAATCATTCTGGTTACGAAGGTACCGTATTCTCCGTTTCATGGCTTCATCTTTTGGGAGAACAGCGCTCACGGCTTTAGGAATGTCTCTCACAGTTTGGGCCAAAATGTTACGTGGCGTTTCTCGACTTGTGGTTGAAATATCTTTCACATTGTTCAGTAATTTTTTTACTTCGGTTTGGGCTTTTTGCCCTTCGTGATTGTGCCGCCTGTGCGGATGACCTGGGAGAACTTCGTCATCACAAACCCAAACTCGGACAGGACATCCGCCATCTTTTCGTTTGTATTTCGAACATTTATAAAAGGAGAGCGTCAAATCTTCTTTGGAAACTTTATCAAAGTAATATAAAAAATTGTCATGTACTAAAAATTTTCCTTTTACACCATTTTGTTTTTTGTGTTGACCGTCAATAAATTCGGCCATAGTTAGCACGGGTAACGACGATTTTATTCGCGCGTGAAGAGCGTGAAAAACAGTGTACTCTGTGGGATATCCTTTGGGAAATTTAGCTTTCTTTGTTTGACCCCGCATTGTAGAATTTCTGGGGTAGGCTCTTTGTTTACTTAGAACTGTAGATATTCCATTGTATAAGTATGCCTCTCCCAATGTTTGCATAGTGTTGGATATGGATCGCGAAAATACTGGGGGCATAATAATCAGTAATCCATCCACGTTCAGTTATTTTTTAAACAAAATAATAACGAATCTTTACAACATTTTATTTTAATAAAATTTTTTTATTTTATTCTATAACATATTTTATATAAATTTTTTTGGCATATAAAATATTAATTATACTTTACTTTTAAGTATTTTCAAACTTGCTTTTATATATTTTTTATGTTATATATTTCTAGTTTTAAATGTGTTAATGTCCATCTATATTTTTATAATAATTCTTCTTTTGCGTAAAAAGTTTACTTTGTTAATATTTAAATTATAATTTTCTTTAAACAAATACATTTCTTAAACAAATGCCGTCTACCTAATCGTCCGTCTACCTAATCGCCGTCTACCTAATGTCGTCTACCTAATGGCTGTCTACCTAATCTCCGTCTACCTAATGTAGCGTTACCTTCCCAAAAAATAACAAGAACTTCAGTAGTCCTTGTACTACGTACGCCATGGACTCCTTTAACCCTATATCGAGTCGTTTGTGTGCAATTTTTATTTGCATATGCATGTCAAGTCAAGTCAATACTACGCGTTAGCAACATAGCTTTAAAAATAGCTATGCTGGGAAGGTTAAAATCGTGGGTTACGTGGTCATGGACTTACTTATGGGTTTTGTGGTCCATTTTGGTACTGGCTTTGATATACATTCTTCGTGGACCGTTAAAAATTGGAGAAGCAGTTGAAAGTGGTTTGTCACATTTTTTATTCTCTAAAATTGCTCATTAGAAAAATTTCAGCGGTTTGTGGATAAATATATATATATATATATATATATATATATATATATATATATATATATATATATATATATATATATATATATATATATATATATATATATATATATATATATATATATATATATATTTAAAAGATTAAAAGGTTTCTTTAAATTTTGTTTAATTGATGTCGAACAAAAGAAAGATAACAAAAATACCCATTGTTCAAAAAAATTAAATAAATAGCCATAGTCAAACCCTTTTCTTACGAACCAACCGCGACCAGGCTACCTCCTTCTTTAAGCTTTAAAGTCTATATCTTTCCCAAAGACCTTTCTGATAAGTCTACCCTTGAAGGGTGTGCTTTTTGAAAATTAGACCGAAGGTTGAGTGTGCCCTTCTCCTTAACTCAACTACATAAAATTCTAAAAACTAACCCTCCCTTTAGCCGTCAAAAAGCGGTGATCTATGGCACATCCCCAGTTAATATAGTCAAAAAATCTCAAAATTGCCGATACTTTTAATATTTTAAAGGTTGGTACTTTTTTGGACACTCCCTCCTTTAAAATTTTTTCAATTTTAGTGCTACAAATAGAAATTACATAACAATTTTCTTTTTTTCTGTCAGCAATCTAGAAGGCTTCTGTTATATAAGTTCGTATATATTATTTACACTTATTATATTTTTTAAGGTCAAATAGGGCAATAGGACCAGGACAGTCTACTCTTCAAGTCATAGATCACTGATACATAAGCAACCTGGTACAAATACTAAACGTGTACCAAAAATCAGTTTTAGAATTCCACCCAACAAATATAAACAAAAACATGTTTTTAAGCCTGGCAATCTCAATTATGGGCATTAAAAAGTGATGAAACTACTATTTAACAGAATAGCCAAAAAACGACTTTTTTGCAATTTAGCTTGATTTTGAGGCTTTGCTTAGTTAAATTTAGTTTTTTAAGCAAAAACTAATTTGTTGTCCATATTTTTGGTGGCCCATGTAGCTATCAAATTTATAATTTTTATGATTAATTATAATTTTTTTTAGATTTTCCGGACTTCCAGCAATGTTAAAACAACATTTTTTAAATAGATTTATTTACTAACTTTTTTTTCTTAACAGTAAAATTGTGTATTCAAAATATTGTCATTTTTGTCTATATTTTACTCTATTTTATCTAAATCGTGTTTTAATTACTTTTTTAAAACTTAAAATTAGCCATGTTTGTCGAGTGGAAATCTTAAACCAATTTTTGGTACACGTTTAGTACCTGTACCACAGAGACAGAAGAGACATTTTTCAAACTTTCCACATTGTGTAAAAGTTTATTTTTTTTTCAGCTGTTTGAAAATTAAATTTAGCATTTAAAGTTCATTTATAAAAACGTGTGGTAAAACTTAAAATTATTTATTGATTGAACTGTTTTTAATTTCATTAAATTTTTTAGCATCTGGGTATTTGAATAACTTGACTCCTAAATTCTATGTGGCCCTTACTGGAACTTCCAGTCTTGTTTCGGGTATTATTTTGGTAAGAACTAATTTTTTAATATTTTTTACACTCAATAACTCAAATTCAAGAGGTGATGTTTCTAGTAGTAGAGTTTGCCAGTTCCTTCCTCTCACCCTTCGTCCGCCGCCTCTCGCCCTCACCCCCTTCCACTCCCGAGAGCTCACAACCGCTCAGGGTCGCCCAAGCCCTCCCGCGCGCGCGGTTGCGGTGATGTTTCTGCCCCTCAATATCATATGTTGTTGTTGCATTACCTCAAACTTAACTTCCCTATGCATATTATGCAAAGAGCAGGAGCTAAGACAAGCCAGGGGGGCGAAAAACTTTCAATATCATGCTTCAGAGCTGTAGACCTTTAAAGCAAGTAAAGTTCTGCAGGTCAAACCATCTTATCTGCATTTTAGATATATTTTTTTGTTTTTAAAAAAAAGTTTTAAAAAATCTAGTTTACAAAAAAATTTTGTCAAAATATTCCATAGTTATTTCACGAAATTCACGAAATAAGTAAAAAATAGAAAGCTTAGCTTCTAGAAGCTAAGAATTGCTCTGAGGTCCTAGAAACATCACTGGCTTTTTGCTCACATCACTAATACTAATGCTTTGCTTTTCATAACACCAAAGCAACCCGAAGCTCTGTCGTATCTTGGTATGTATACCAATTTTTAGAACTAGAAATTATAATGAAATTATTATAGTAATAATCAAAATTTTATAATTTTTTTGTATGTTTATTTTGTTTCACAAAAATTTGAACTTGTATTTATCATTTCATAACTGACACTTTAAAAATAGTTTTAATAATCGCATAATCACTTTCACTCACGAAGTGTTTTATTAGAATCCATGTATCGGTTTTGTTTAAAGACTGAAAATTATTGCCGTGTTTTCACTTTTTGTTAGTTTGATTTCAACAAACTTTTCTGAAATAATAAATAACATAAAATTAGTATAAAATTAAAAAAAAACACATTTAATATCTAATATAATTTAAAACAATCCAAATTTACATTTCGGTTGAAAAGTTTCCATCGTGGAATCATTAAAATATTCATTCAACCAATACTAAAATAACATTAAAGTTATTTTCATAAAACATTGTAATGTGAGATAAAATGCACAATATTGTATTTAAGACAAAATTATTTTTTGCAATTGCAGGTTTTTATATAATAAATCAAGAGCATTGTAAAACGTTGAATATTTAATAAACTTATATTTTTTAGATATTCGAATGGTGGTATTTTAAAAAGTAAGTTAATTTTTTTATTTTATTTTAATATTTAACACAGCATAACTAATAAATAACAAAGGCGATCAAAATAGTGAGTAAGCTAAAGATATTAGATTTCTATTCCAAATTAAATAAAAGAATATTTATTATTTTGATAATCGGCTAATTTAGTTTATCACTTGGCAAAACAAATTAAACTAAAAATTCATTGATATAAGTACTGCTAACTATGATTTTTATTTAAATGCAAAAATAGAAAGAAAACTTTAGTAGATAATTGTGAAATTAAAATCAACAGAAGTACAAGATTAGATTTAGTTTTTGGTCGGAGACTTTCACCCAGCACCCCCGAAAGGTTTCACACGCAGACATGTGCACGGTCTGAAAATGCCCCCCCCCCGTTTTATTGGAGGATTTGCCCCCCCGTTTTCTTGGCCGTTTCCTTTGGGCCCCCCCGTTTTATTGCCCCCCCCCCGCCAAAAAATGAAAAAGTACCCTAAAAATATGACGCCATTTTTGACCTATGATGACGCCATCATCGCGAATTTTTTGCAGTTTTTAGCCTATTTCAATGTATTTTAAGCCATTTTAGACCTATTTTTACCTTATTTCCGCTTTTTTTGTCCCTTTTTTCCCTTTTCCCTTCTTTTTTTTCTCTTTTTTTTCTCCTTTTTTTCTCTTTTTTTTCTTTCCCCCCTGCTTGCCCCCCGTTTTATTGCCCCCCGTTTCAAAAAAGTTGCCCCCCGTGCCCCCCCTCCGTTTTGGAATTGCCCCCCCCGTTTTAACCACCGGGGGGGCAGTGCACATGTCTGCACACGTGTTTACATCAGCACACTGTCAGTATTGCTGCAAACAAACAGTGTGTGCGGTGCGTCAAGCGTCACTTGTCAACTAACACTCTAATCAGACTTTAGTCTTCAATGTCCTTTTTAAGCTAAAACGTTTTTAAGAACTCTATTTGTTAATGCTTTGCTGGGTTCGTTATACTATGTTTAAAGAGTCAGCTTTAAAGGAGCACTATCACAAATCAAATTCCTATAACGCCCGAACCGGACTGCTCCTTTATACCAACCCCACCAACTGAAAGCCCCCCTTGCTCCACTACAAGGCTACAACATTTTTAAATTTCAGTTGAATCGGTTCAGTATTAAAGGAGCAGTCCGGTTCGGGCGTTATAGGAATTTGATTTGTGACAGTGCTCCTTTAAAGGCAATCGCCTAATAGGAAAACAAAAGGTCAATTTTTTTTGTTTTCTTTGTATGTATTCTGTGATTTTTGTCGTTTTAAAATTTTATGTAGGTTTTGTGTACTTAGTTATATACGACTCCCTAGAAAATAAGGGCGTTGGATCTCCCGTAGAGATCTCGCAGCCCGCATATATTTAAAAATGCCAATATACCTGGTGTAAAAACTTCTCTAGCTGACCATGTCCAGGGCCCCGCCCGGCCCCCCCCCGCCCCCCCCCCCCCCCCCCCGCCCCCCCCCCCCCCCCGCGGCCCCCCCCCCCCCCCCCCCCCCGCACCCATCTCAAACTGCCAAACCAGAAAACAAAACCCCCACCCCCCCCCCTAATAACTCTCACCCCACCAAAAGCCCCACCCCCCCCCCCCCCCCAAACCCCCCCCCCCCCCCCTGCCCCCTTTCTATGTCAGTAATTAACTACATTAAGTTTCAGGCCCGAATTGCTAATTGGATGCATTGCATCCTGTTATCCTTATTGGACGCTGTCCCAATTGGGGTGTATGATGTTCGTAGCTAAAACTTGCTCTAATTAATCGCCCCATTTAGGCAATACATAGCAGAAACAAAACTTAAAGCACTCGAACACCATACCTAAGGTATGTGGAACGTGCCAATTTGTTCACTTAACCATAGATGAACAAAGGGGGGTTGGGTGGGGTCCAAACCCCCCCCCCCCCCCTTCAGCCTCGAAATTTTGGGGGCCCTGTAAAAAAAATCCAGGGGCCCCCTCCCCCCAAATTTTCGAATTTTTTACCGCTGACCCCCCTCTAGATTTTGAAATCTGACCTCCCTCCTCTCTCGACAAAATGTTAAGTACTTTTTTATACTAAATTTTGATCCAAAAACGTGAATTTTTAACATAAATTCATGTTTTTAGTTTTTACATTCCTTTTTATACCAGAATATCGCTTTTTATTCAATAAAATGTAGTATTATCTCATAAACAACTATGATTAAACCTGTAATGGTGTAAAAGTATTTTGCTGCGGACATTGGACCCCACCTGATCCCTCTCTAGGTTTCAAAACCTTCCACCCCGGGTCGACCCCCCCTAGAAAGCTAGGGGGGTTCGAAACCTCCCTAGGACCCCCCTAGATTTTGAAATGACATTTACGAGGGGTAAGCGCTATAAATGTTTTTTTGGGGGTACAGAGGGGTCTCTACCCCCCCTAGAGCCAAAATTTTGAACCCCCCTCCCCCTTAGAAAAAATCCAGCCCTCCCCCTCCTCCCAAAGCTTGAGAGCGGTCCGGCCTGACCGCCCCACCCCTAGCGCCCCGGACCAATTTTGAAATATACTTTTTTTATTTACTGTTAAAAACACGGTGTTTCAGTTAAAAAGTGTTTAAATACACTTTTTAGGCCTAAATAGGCTGTTTTAGTATACAAAATTCAATATTAAACCTGAAAACACTTAAATTATTGATTTTAAAAAACTTTATTAAAAATCGTTTATTAAAAAACTTTATTAAAAAATTATTAAAATTTATTTTGTCGTAGTAACGACGAATTAATATTTTATAGTAATGCCAACGGTGAAACCGGCCCTAATGGTGAGCCTCTAGAGCTTGGAACAGATGGGGAGGAACCGGATCCTGGGAAAACTCCCGTTCCTGGTATGTTAATTTTTACAAAAAAGTTGTTTTAGCACATACATAACTTCAAACTAATTAAAACTTAAAGGTCACCCACCGTAGCTTTTCAGATTTTAGTCTTGCAAAATTGACCGTTTTAGCTTACAATAAGGTTCTTAAAAGTTTTTACTGAAAAAGCAAAACATAAGCAGACCTGTGCACTGCCCCTCTCCCTCCCTGAGGTTTTTTTTATTGGGCACGGGGACAATTCCAAAATGAGGGGGGCAAATGAGAGGCACGGTAGCACCAAGTCCAATTTTTTAAAATGGGGGAGGGGGGCAAGCAGGGCAAAAAAGAAAAAAAAGAACAAAAAAACTAAAAAAATTAATTTTTTTAATGATCAGATAACTGAACTAATATTTTACTATGCATAGTCTATGCATAGTTTAATTCTACTGTATTATCATTTTATTTTTCTTTAGTTTTTTTTTCTTTTTTTCTTTTTTTTTTATCAACAACATCAAATTTGCGACTTAATCGCCGCCAGCATAAACTATAATTCTAACAAAATATCAATATAGCTATCTGAAATGACTTTAAAGGCTAAAAAAGCCCGTATTTAAGTCGGTTTTAAAACTTCTTGGATGTATCCAAAGAATCGACAGTTACTTGAGACCGGAGTAGATCGTTCCAAAGTATAACCACCCTATTTGCAAAAGAAAATTTCCTAGCATTAATTCGACATTCTTCAACAGTTAATTTATAGGGATGACCACGGGTTGGATGCAGGTTAAACTTAAAAAGTCATTGTCTTGCTAATTGTTTAAGCTATGTATAATTTTAAAGCACTCATATAAATCAGTTTTGTCTCTTCGGTCCTTTAATCGTTCTAAACCTAGGTAATCCAGTCTTTGTTCATAACCCCAACAGGCAGACCTGTGCACTGCCCCCCCCGGGGTTAAAACGTGGGGGGGCAATTCCAAAACGGGGGGGGGGCACGGGGGGGGCAACTTTTTTGAAAAACAAGCAGGGGGGAAAGCAGGGGGAAAGAAAAAAAAGAGAAAAAAAGAAAAAAGAAGGAAGGGAAAGAAAGGACAAAAAAGGGAAATAAGGTAACAACTAGGTCTAAAATGGCTTAAAATACATTAATATAATATCAAAAATTCGCGATGATGGCGTCATAATAGGTCAAAAATGGCGTATATTTATTTAGGGTCTTTTCGTTTGGCGGGGGGGGGGCAATGACACGGGGGGGGGGCATTTTCAGGCCGTGCCGGTCTGCAGACAGGTAACACCTTGTTTATCAAACAACTAGTGAAATTTCGTTGCACTTTTTCCAAAATGTTTATATCTTTTTGTAAATAAGGATTCCAAACTGCACTAGCGTAATACATAGTTGCTGTACATAGGACTTATAGCTATGAGAAGATTATTTCTAGAGTTTGAATGAGGGGCAGGGTGGGGTCCACCCCCCCTGGCCTCCAAATTTCGGCCCCCCCCCTAGACGAAAATCTAGGGGGCCCCCCTCCCTCCAAATTTCCGAATTTTTTACCCCTGATCCCCCTCTAGATTTTGAAACCCCCCCCTCTCGGGAAAATTTTAGGTACCTTTTTTATACTAAATTTTCTTCCAAAAACGTGAATTTTCATCACATATTCATGCTTTTACACCCTTTTTATATATGAATATGGCTTTTTATTCAATAAAATGTAGTATTATCCTATAAAAAGAACAATTATTAAAGTTATTATGGTTTAAAACTGTTTTGCTTTGGACACCGGACCCCACCTCACCCCCATCTACATTTCAAATTTTCGCACCCCGGGCGCACCCCCCCCCCTAAAAAGCTAGGGGGGGGGCTCGGACCCCCCTGGGACCCCCCTCCTAGAATTTAAAATTCGATTTACCCCGGGTAACCACTCCCCCCGAGCTTTCCCGACCATGCTCACCTATGCTAGCGTACTCCATAATTGCTCTACATAGGACTTATACGCTCTGAGAAGATTATTTCTAGAGTTTGAATCGTAGGTGAGAAAGGGGTGGGGTCCACCCCTCTAGCCTCGAAATTTTGAGACCCGTTTCCCTAGACAAAAAACTAGGGGGACCCCCGCTCCCCCCAAGTTTCCGACTTTTTTACCGCTGACCCCCCTCTAGAATTTGAAATTTGACCCCGCCCCTTGGAAAAAATTTAGGTACTTTTTTAATACTAAATTTTCTCCCAAAAACGTGAATTTTTAACACATATTCATGTTTTTACACCTTTTTACACCAGAATATAGCTTTTTATTCAATAAAATATAGTATTATCCTATAAAAAGAACAATTATTAAAGTTATTATGGTTTAAAACTGTTTTGCTTTGGGCACTGGACTCCACCTAACTCCCTTCTAGATTTCAAAATTTCGCACCCCGGGTCCACCCGACCCCCCCTAAAAAGCTAGGTGGGGTCCCGACCCCCCTGGGACCCCCCTTCTAGAATTCAAAATTCGATTTACCCCCAGGTAACCACCTCCCTAGCTTCCCGGACCGTTCTCACCTATGGTTTGAATTGAATTTTTTTTTGTCTTTTGAAGTCTTTTGACCAGCTATATATTCTTTCTAAATCTTCTTGAAGTCTTAAGGTTTAAATGTGGTAGTCTTTAGATAAAGATTCTGCAAACAACTTTATATCATCTGCAAAGAGCCTAATTTGTGAGTACTTAAAACAATCAACAATATCATATATATATATATAGATATATATATATATATATATATATATATATATATATATATATATATATATACAAAATAGAAATGGACCCAAAACATAACCGTGAGGAACTGAACTTTTTACAGGAAATGATTTGGATACTGAGACATTAATTACAACTTTAATATCCCGCCCAACTAAAAATTCATTTATCCATTTTAAAAATTTACCACAAACACCATATTTTTGTAGCTTATATAACAATTTTTGATGTGACACGGTGTTAAAGGCCTTGGCAAAATCCAAATATTTGACATCGATTAGAAGTTTATCTTTTAGTGCCTGCGTCAAGTCCACTCATTAAATGTTTCCAATAGCTGTGTTATTGTGGAACATTTTGCTTTAAAACCATGTTGAAACCTTGGCAAAATGATAGGAAAAACACAAGAAGTTCTTCTTTAACAAGCTGCTCCATTAGTCTACAAGAAAAGTAATATGTAATTGAAATTGGACGATAATTTTCTTGTAAGATTTTGGTGCCTTTTTTAAACAGTAAGATTAATAAAGCTATTTTCCAACAAAGTGGTAATTCTCCAAAATCAAAAGACATCTGAAAAATTATTGCCAAAGGTTCAGCATTAACTTTGTTTAAGTGTTTTAAAAAGTAAGCTGCAAAACAGTCAGGTGTTCTGTACAATTTGTTTGGGAGCTTTTTTAGGGCTTTAAATACCTTTTTTGTGGTAAATACCATCTTGTCCAACTTCCCTATATTTGGTGGATTAAAATTTGGTAAAGTGTCATCATCATCAGTAAAAACGGAAGCAAAGTAATTTCCGAACAGTTCAACTTTTTCACACTCTTCAGTTACAAAAGTCCCATCTTCTCTTTTAATTGGTGGGATAGTTTGTTTTGTTTTAATTTTACTATTAACAAAAGTAAAAAATAGACTAAAAACCGCAAAAAATTTGCGAAAATGAGGTCATACTAAGTCAAAAATTGCAGGGGGATAAATCTAATAAAGATCAAACTAATAAATTATGGGTTTGGCGCGAGGCGGCCGGGCGGCCCCCCCCGGCCCCCCCCCCGATCCCCCCCCCCCCCGGGGCGCCGCGACCCCCCCCCGCGGCACCCCCCCCCCCCAAAAAAAAAACAAAAAAAAAGCGAAAGAAGGACCCCCCTCACCCCCCCAATTTGAAAACGGGGTCACCCCCCACTAATAAAGCGGGGGGGACAGGAGCCCTGGGGCGGGCCCCACAGAGGGTGCACCCCCCCACGGGAAGGACCCCCCCCCCCCGGAAAAGCCAGGGGCCCCCCCCAAAAAAAACGGGGGGCATCGTGCACAGGTTTGCATAAGCGCAAAATAATTCTTTGAGGTAAATCAGAAAAGTGAATTTTTAGGTCTTTGGGACCAACCACAACATGTAGCAGCCTTTTTAAACCTGTAAAGCAGGCAAGAGCAACAGCAGCAGCATAAAAAAATGAAATTTTGTGCTTCGTTTCGCGCAAATCCCAAGATAAGAGCAAAGCAGATGCGGCAATCAAGAATCAAAATCCCGGCTTTCTTAGACGATTCACTATTTTAACTGAGCTACAGCTAGCTATCCAACAACCGTCGCTATCTTTTGGAAAACAAAAACACGATACTCCACTTTCCGAACAAAAAAGTTTAAGTTGATAAGCCTTTCTCCTAAGCTGTAGGCGTATTTGAAGTGATAAATAAAAACAAGGATCGAAGTATCAAACAAAAACATAATAAAAAAAACAATCCGAAGTATTAGGAAATTCATCCATGTGTTCGAACATACATCTTTCTTGTCGGATAATAATGGTTGGTATTTCTTTTTAAAAACTAATGCGGGTTTTAGAGTGCAAGGTTTGGCGCAATCCAATGAGTTTCCTGCGTGGGGCGGAGTACCAGCGCTTTACACAGGCCACGGGAAAGGACGCACTTACCTACTACGACATGAACCTCTCCGCCCAAGACCATCAAAACTTTTTCAATTGCGACGTGGACGCGGGGAAACCAGAGTACGAAAGTAAGCTTTGTTTAAAATATTAACAGAAGAATTAAACAAGACTGCTTGAAAACAGAGGTTCGGCTTGCGTTGCAGAAGGGTGCACCCATAGGGTGGGGGGTTATACCACCGAAAAAAATCCGATTATATCCGGCACCCCCCTAAAATTTGGGGGTACCCCAAAATCCGCCCTCCCCCCCTAAAATTTGGAGAGTCCCAGTACTAAAAACGCTAAAAATGGGGTATTTGAGGTATACCCCTAAAAACTTTTAGACACCTCCCCCCCAAATTTCGGGGTCGGGTTTAGCCCCCAAAAAAATCCAAGAGGCTGCCCACCTATGGGTGCACCCCCCCCCCCTAAAGCCAAAATGTTGGAACCCCTCCTCCTGGAAAAAATTCAGCGCCCCCTATCTTCCTTCAAAGCTCGACAACGGTCCGCCCTAGCATAGGTGGGCAGGGGGTTATACCCCCCGGAAATTCCGACTATAACCGACACCCCCCCTAAAATTTGGAGGTACCCCAGACCCCCCTAAAATTTGGGGGGTCCCAATGCTAAAAATGGGGTATTTGAGGTATACCCCAAAAAAATTTTAGGACACCCCCCAAAGTTCGGGGGTCGGATATACCCCTCCCCGTAAAATCCAAGAGGCTGCCCACCTATGTTGCCGCTTTTGCCCGTTAAAACCGTCTCCGCGGGCAGTGCACAGGTTTGCTAATAGTTAAAAAGTGATTGTGATGTTATAGTGATGCAAGTGGCGTGGCGGGAGCGGGACACGGACTCCCGAATCAACGCGGCCTACAAAGCCATGGACATCCACGCGGATTGCCCGACGGCCATGATACTCCTGGCGGAAGAGGAGTGCAAGACGGTAACGGAGTCGGAGCAGATGTTGCGGAAAGCGCTGAAAAGCGCGGAAGCCGCTCACAGAAAGTCCCAGTCGGTCTCCAACTACGACGCCAACTCGGAGGCTATTCACAGTGAGAGAGCCTTTCCGATAAGATCCAGTTTAAATATTATAATTTAACAATTTTTATAAATGGAAATTTGATTATTTTTCTTATTTAAAAGGATTGTTACTTCTAACCCGTTTTCAACGAGGGTAGTGCATTTAATTTCGGCACTTTTTCGTTTTTCCAATGTAACTTTTCACTGTATGGCCTGATTTTCATGCTTGATAGCTCATTTTAAAGCTTTTACAATACTGCGTTGCGTCATAAAAAATTCAGTGTACGAAAATTGTTTTTTACTTAATTAAATCAGTTTTAAAAAAAATGGAAAAGTGCCGAAATTAAATGCATACATTTAATTTCGGCACCTTACAAACAATCGATTGTTTCTCAGTCAAAAAATCATCATTTTCAAAAATTTAAAAGCCTTTCATTATCTCCAGACAGGTTTCTTTAATTTAAGTTTTTACTTGTTGTTCAATGTGTAACTGGCAAAAAGTTACAGCTAAAATGCTAAATGGTATCAAAATGAGGAAAATTTGGGAAAAAAGTCATTTTTTCGGGTACTTTTTAAAAAGACCCCCTTAATCGAGTTTAAGTGCAGTGCTATGACTCCTACACATTTCAACGTTGTCTTTTAACTAATTACAACTACAATTTAACACCCGACCACTAAATTGAACCCGTTTTTACCTACACCAATAGTGTGCCGAAATTACACTATTTTATTTTAAAACGATTGCTCACCACAGACGCAACGTATAACCACGGGGACTAAAAATTCGGAAAATAGACAAAAATTTACCAGAACAGTTTAATTTTTAAACTAATTTATTGCGTAATTATGAAATGCCCATGTTCTAAAAACGAGTAACAATTTTATTTTTTGTAAATCACACAATTTCACATGAAAATATCATAACATAACAAATAAAAAGCTCACGACAGTCATCTAGATATAATTAGCTCTCATTTGAGCTATCAAACGTCGTATTGGTATTCCGTCCAGGATTACCAAAGATATAGTCCAAAATCAAAAATGCCCAATTGGAAAAAGTGCCGAAATTAAATGCACTACCCTATAATGTCAACTTAAAGACCATTAACAGTAAATAAAAATTTTGTGATTAACAAAATTTGTAGCCAAAAGTTTTTAAAAACTAACGATAGTCATAACCACGGGGTCGGAGCAGATGTTGCGGAAAGCGCTGAAAAGCGCGGAAGCCGCTCACAGAAAGTCCCAGTCGGTCTCCAACTACGACGCCAACTCGGAGGCTATTCACAGTGAGAGAGCCTTTCCGATAAGATCCAGTTTAAATATTATAATTTGACAATTTTTATAAATGGAAATCGTTATTAATGTTGGACGAAGAGTCTTAACCATAGGGGTGAAACATTTTCGACCCTCCTGGCTTGTCTTAGCGCCTGCCCTTTGCATAATCTGCATAGGGAAGATAAGTTTCAGGTTATTCAACAACAACAACAACGCCAACTCGGAGGCTATTTACAGTGAGAGAGCCTTTCCGATAAGATCCAGTTTAAATATTATAATTTGACAATTTTTTTAAATGGAAATTTGATTATTTTTTTATTTAAAATGATTGTTACTTCTAACCCGTTTTCAACTATAATGTCAACTTGAAGACCATTAACAGTAAATGGGTAATTGTGATTAACAAAAGTTTGTAGCCAAAAGTTTTTAAAAACTAACGATAGTCGTAACCAGGGGCGTAGCCAGGATTTCGGAAAGGGGGGTTGCATAGGTGAGCACGGTCGGGGAAGCTAGGGGGGAGGTGGTTACCCGGGGTAAATCGAATTTTGAATTCTAGGAGGGGGGTCCCAGGGGGTCCGGCCCCCCCCCCTAGCTTTTTAGGGGGGGGGGTGACCCAGGGATGCGAAATTTTGAAATCTAGAGGGGGGTCAGGTGGGGTCCGGTGTCCAAAGCAAAACTGTTTTAAACCATAATAACTTTAATAATTGTTCTTTTTATAGGATAATACTACATTTTATTGAATAAAAAGCCATATTCATGTATAAAAAGGGTGTAAAAGCATGAATATGTGATGAAAATTCACGTTTTTGAAGAAAATTTAGTATAAAAAAGGTACCTAAAATTTTCCCCGAGAGGGGGAGGGGGGGGGGCGGTCAGATTTCAAAATCTAGAGGGGGGTCAGGGGTTAAAAAATTCGAAAATTTGGGGAGAAGGGGCCCCCCTAGATTTTTTTCTAAGGGGGGCGGGGCCAAAATTTCGAGGCTCGGGGGGTGGACCCCACCCTGCCCCCCCCCCCTTTCTCACCTATGGGGGGTTGTACTCCATACAATATTTTCGAAAGGGGCGGTTGTAGGGGGGTGTACTCCAAATTTTCAAAATACGGTAAAAAAGACATTAAAAAGGGTAAAAAATTTTTAAGTTTAACTTGAAAAATTTTAGGTTAAAAAAAGGTATAACATTTAAAATTGTGCGACAGCATGAAAAAATTTTCAAAAATTGTCTTTAATTAGAAACATCATTTAAAAAATGTGAAAAAAGATATAAATGTCGAGCGCTGAGCGGAGCGAAATGCGAGAAAAAATTTTAAAATTGTTCTCTTAGAACCCCCAAATTTTTACTTCCGCCAGCCCAAAAGGGGGAAGGTTACAACCATACATGGGCACGGGGAGGGTTGGGGGGTTAACCCCTTCAAATCCTGAGAAGGGGGGTTTAACCCCCCCCCACTCAGAAGTGGGGGGGAGAGAAAAGGTTAGCCCCCCCCCCAATTTTGGAAAAATGAAGAAAAAATGTCTTTAAAATGACTTCTAACTGCCACAAACTTAAGTTTTGAGGTCAAAATGAATGTTTTAAGCAAAAAATAGCTCAAAATTGCTATAAAAGTGTTTTTTTACCTAAAATTTTACCTAAAGTTTTTCACCTATTTTTCCTTTAAAATCGAAAAACGATATGGGTATTTCAGACCTGTGCACTGTCCCCCCCCCCCGGGGTTAAACGGGGGGCGATTCCAAAACGGGGGGCAACTTTTTTGAAAAAGGGGGGGAGGGCAATAAAACGGGGGGGGGGGCCAAGCAGGGGGGGAAAGAAAAAAAAGAGAAAAAAGGAGAAAAAAAGAAGGGAAAAGGGACAAAAAAAGCGAAAATAAGGTAAGGTCTTAAATGGCTTAAAATACATTGAAATAGGCTAAAAACTGCAAAAATTTCACGATGATGGCGTCATCATATGTCAAAAATGGTGTCATACTTTTAGGGTACTTTTTCATTTTTTGGCGGAGGGGGGGCAATAAAACGGGAGGTGGGAATCCTCCAATAAAGCAGGGGCATTTTCAGACCGTGCACAGGTCTGGGTATTTTGCGTTTCTCGGATTTTAACCCCCACCCCACCCCCATTCCGGACCAACTTGCCCATGTAGGGTTAAACCCCCATAACCCCCCTGGTTACGCCCTTAGCCATAACCATACCTGCGCACGGTTTGGAAATGCCCCCTTACCGCTTTACCATTAATCTACCATTACGGTGTCAAAATAAACCTAACAGTACTTTTATTTTTTATTAAAATCGAGCGTTCAAAAGGAGAAATTGTGTAAGTGCAGAATATTTAAGAAAAAAACTATTTTCGCTATTTTTAATATATAAAATTGTCAGAGATATTTTGACGCAAAAAAGTTTAAACTTTTGGAGCGCAACGGCATAAGAAATTTTTTTTACCAAAAACATCATCGAAATCGAAGGTAAAAATTTTGACTTTGTAGTTACAAACCTCTTAAGTTAAAAATTCAAAAAAACTTCTAAAATTTAGAACTAACTTTACTACCTAAAGCTTTCTTTGTGTAAAGTTTCATCGAGGTTCGTTCACTATTAACGAATATGATTTATTTGGGATACCCCTCCTTTAAAAATGTAATCGTTTTATTTTTTAACTTTTTATTTTCTTTTTTTAGGAAGGGATACTAATGTGTTAGTGTACGTCAGAAGACGTTTGGCCATGTGCGCTAGAAGACTCGGCAGATTAAAGGAGGCGGTTAAAATGATGCGGGATGTACGTGATTTTTTACATTAATTAACCGAATATTAAATTCTAAATTCTGTTTATTTAGTGTTATTCGAGCTAAAAATATCTCGCTCCTGCTGCTTACGGTATTTTCATTCCAAACGTTCTCAATTTATCACTTCTATTGATCAATTTAAAATATAATATTATCACTGACAGGTAGAACTTGTGTCAAATGTGTCATTGGCTTATTATAATGTGCAAATTTTAACATACACGTATAAAAACAAACTTAAGGTAGATCTTTAAGTGAATAATCGTGCCTTAAGTGAAATGGGTACATCCCTAGGTGTTTTTTTTTGGGAGGAGACAGAGGGGTCCACCCCCCCTAGAACCAAAATTTCGGACTCCCCCTACAAAAAATCCTTCCCCTCCCCCTCCTCGTTAAAGCTCGAAAGCAATCTGGCCTGACCCCCTCTCTCCCTCCCGACCAATTTACAAGTATATTTTTTTATTTGCTGTCAAAAGCATGTGTTTTTTTGGTAAAAAAAACAGTGTTTAAATGCATTTTTGGACCTAAATAGGCTGTTTTAGTATACAAAATTCAATATTAGACCTAAAACACTTAAATTACTGATTTAAAAAACTTGTTAAAAAATCAGCCCCCCCTGGACCCCCTAAAAATTTTGGCCTTCCATTCCACTGGGCGGTGGACCCCCCTCCTAGCGGACCTGACCAAAAACACCTGTGGGTACACCAAAAACTGATTTTTTTTTATTTGGAATTATAACCGTGATGAGTGCAAGGCAAACTATGGTTAATAAAAAACAATTTTATTTTGCGCAAGTCATTTATTATTTCGCCATAAAATATTACAATTTATTTTAGCTCATAAAAGAATTCCCGATGTTGAATGTGATGAACATACACGAGAATCTCATAGAAGCCTTGCTAGAAATGCAAGCCTACGCTGACGCCCAGGCCGTGCTAGCCAGATACGATGGTATAATTTATCAGACCTGTGCACGGTCTGAAAAAAATGTGTCCCCCCCCGCTTTATTGGAGGATTCGCCCCCCCCCTCCCTTTTAATGCCCCCTCCCCCCGCCAAAAAATGAAAAAGTACCCTAAAATCATTTTTGACCTATGATGACGCCATCATCGCGAATTTTTTGCAGTTTTTAGCCTATTTCAATGTATTTTAAGCCATTTTAGACCTATTTTTACCTTATTTTCGCTTTTTTTTGTCCCTTTTTTCCCTTTTCTCTTCTTTTTTTCTCTTTTTTTCTCCTTTTTTTCTCTTTATTTTCTTTCCCCCTGCTTGCCTCCTCCGTTTTATTGCCCCCCGTTTCAAAAAATTTGCCTGTGCCCCCCCATTTTGGAATTGCCCCCCCCCCCGTTTTAACCCCGGGGGGGGGCAGTGCACATGTCTGATTTATGTTTTAAATTAATATTCTCCAATTTTATTTTTATGATTCAGTTTCCGCCGATTGCATTAGTGTTTTACATTTTTTTAGTGTTCACAACAAAATTCAAAATTTTTAAAATTATGGTTGACGTTGTATTGGTAGGTAAGGCGGTACCTATAACATAATAGAGATAAAGTCTCAAATAAGCAATAATTGTAAAACTAAAAATTTCACTTTTTAGATATCAGCTTGCCTAAATCGGCCACAATATGTTACACAGCAGCGTTATTAAAGGCTCGTGCTATAGCAGACAGGTAATACAATTTTTATTACAAGAAAAAAATCACATGTGTAAAATGAATTATATATTAAACAAATACATTGTACGCAGGACAATTTAATATTATCAGTTGTGTTCAGTGAATTTTATTTTTTTTAAATTGGTAATTTACTTCATAATAGGAGAAAATCCGTGGTATCTTACAAAATTGCTTCTAATGAAGTGCACCTATAAATAAAAATTCTGGCAGTGTGGGCTAGCGGTAGCGTGCAGCTTTCGATAGGTGACGTACGAAATCCCCATAAAAGTAATGTAAAATCACCATGGCAAAAATCCCCATAACGTAGTGCAAATTCCCCGTAACAATCAAAAATGCGTTTGCAAACTAAAATGTGGTTAAAAAACTAAGTTTCAATCATAAAAGCATAAAAATTGTTTTATTTTTTTCCTAAGCCTAAGCAAAGCCCCAAAATTAAACTAAATTTTATCGTGATAAAATTTTGTTGCATTTTCCAAGTGTCAAAATTTAAAGGAAATATTGCAAACGCATTATATCTATGGTGAATTTACACCAGCTTATGGTGATTTTGTAACGTTTATAATGATTTTGACCTATGGTGAAGTTGTCTATGGTGTTTTTATACGGATCCTTTCAGTACTATTAAGGTTTGTGAACTGTGAGGTCAAATAACGTATCAATAAAAAAATTTATTCCGGCTGGTTTATTTCAGTTGTAAAAAAGTGAAGTATTTACTATATAAGTTGTAACCATGGGCGTAGCCAGGAGGGTCTAGGGGGTCTAGACCCCCCTTTTGGCAAAAGAAAAAATTTAGGGTTAGATCCCCCTTTTTGGGTCGCCAGGTATAAAAAATGTTGGGTCTGGAACAGCCATTTTTTAAAAATTTTCTCGCGCTTCGCTCCGCTCAGCGCTCGATTAATTGGTCTCCACTTCCAAATTTGTGTTACCTTGTTTTTTAATCTTGATACGACCACACTAGACCTCGCCCTTTTAGATTGTTATATAGTAAGATTAAAAATTAAAGGTTATGAGAATTAATTTAAAAAAAAACATTTTTTCGCGCTTTGCATTGCTCAGCTCTAATTCAATGTACTTTTTTTTCTTGTTTTTAAGACCTATTTTATTCAATAATAGGAAAATAATAAAGTATGTGGTATAAACAAGTCAATAAACACTACAAGCGAAGCGCGGAAAATGTTTTTAAGACTTTTTCTAATGTGTAGGATTTGGAATTTTTTTTGGACCCCGTCCCCCTTTTCGAAATTTTTGTTCAGGACTGGACCCCGCTTTCCAAAATCCTGGCTACGCCCGTAGTAACATACAGAAAAAATGATTTGTATGATTGCTGAAATAAAAAAAAAGTCAAAAAACATAAAAATAAAAACCGCAATTGTGTTTTTAGTTTATTCAAACCTGAAACTCATATAAAGCTTGATTAAAAAGAAGTATTAATGAAGTTTTATTACTTTTTTTATAGTAACTTTCCCACGTGTTTTTTGTCTCATAAATATTTTGGGTACTTAATTAAATATTGCTAAATCCATTTGAGTTGCTTCGAGTGACATAATTATATGAAGAATGTGCTGTTTGCATTGGTGCTAGGCAGTTTTTTAAACTTTATTAACGTTCCAACGTTTCGACTCCGAAAAAACAGGGGTTTTCGTCCGGAAAATTTAAGGTAAATGGGTAAAAACCGTAACATAAGTTTTTACCCACTTACGTTAAATTTCCCGGACGAAGACCCGTGTTTTATCGGAGTCGAAACGTTGGAACTTTAATAAAGTTTAAAAATTACCTAGTAGCCATGCAACGGCGCATTCTTCATCTAATTAAATATTGGTTTAATTTATTCAGACCTGTGCCCTGCCCCCCCCCCCCCCCCGAGGGTTTAAAGGGGGGGGGGGCAATTCCAAAATGGGGGGGCAGGGGGGTAACTTTTTTGAAACGAAGGGGGGGGCACGCAGGGGGAAAGAAAAAAGAGAGAAAAAAGAAGGGAAAAGGGAAAACAGGGACAAAAAAAGCGAAAATAAGGTAAAAATAGGTCTAAAATGGTTTAAAATACATTGAAATAGGCTAAAAACTGCAAAAAATTCGCGATGATGGCGTCATCATAGGTCAAAAATGGCGTCATAATTTTAGGGTACTTTTTCATTTTTTGGCGGGTAGGGGCAATAAAATGGGGGGGGGCAAATCCTCCAATAAAACGGAGGGGCATTTCCAGACCGTGCACAGGTCTGTTTATTACAGAAACTAAAATATCAAAAATGTTATAGGTTTTCTCCAGATATTGCATCTAAAAAAGGGCTTAGTGCTGCTGAAATGGCAGCTGTGGAGGCCATACACAGAGCCGTCGAGTTCAATCCACACGTACCAAAGGTTGTGTCATTAGTTAATGTTATAATATTTTAATTTATTTATTTGAGATGACAGCGTTATTACATAGAATACACGCATAGATGAGCAGCCTGTCCGATTTTTTTAGGGGGAGAAGTATACGGGCTAGGGACGTTGGTCGGAGCACTGGGGGGGGGGGTTAAGCCCAAAATTAGGGGGGGGGGTTAATTTCACTAATAACTAAAAAGTACGCTCATAGGTCGCTTTTTTTCGACGGCTCAGGGGGGGGCCCACATTTTGAAGGAAAAATAGGTTAAAGACCTCCAGGGGCGGGGTCAAAAAGCCCGTTTTTTTTTTTTTGAGCTTTTTATTGCTTAAAACATTCATTTTGACCTCAAAACTTGAAGTTTGGAGGAAGTTAGAAGTCATTTTAAAGACATTTTTTTTCTTCATTTTTCCAAAATTGGGGGGGGGTCGAAAATCTCCCGCCCACTTTTGAGGGGGGGTCAGGGGTTCCCCACTTCTCAGAGGGGGGGGGTTAACCCCGCCCCCCCCCCCCCCCCCCAACCCCCCCCGTGCCCATGTATGGGGAGAAGTATACGCTAGTGACGTTTCTCGGAGCACCGAGCTCCGGAGCGAAGCTCCGCCTTAGTTTTGTACTAATTTCATTAATAATTAAAGAGTGACGCTTAAGATTATTTTGTCAAAAATTTTTTGTAGGTAGGGTAACTGACTTAATTTCGGCCACCTTTTTTTATTTTTTTGGATAAGTTTTTTCTGGTTTTTCCAATCGACCCAAAATTTGGTCTAAAAATCAAACGATAGCTATTTTCGTTATTCCAGTGCAAAATTTTAAAATTTCTGTTACACTTAAAGATCAGTGGAGGTTTAAAGTTCTTTTTTTATAGTGGCCGAAATTAAGGGACGAGCCATTAACTTAGGCCACCTAGAAAAAAACTGGCTATAACTATAGCCAAACTGAACAATAAAAATTTTTAAAGGTTGCAAATTTATCCTTAGGTATTGTTCTTGGTACATATAACTTATATTTTCCTGTTTGCAAATTTTAGTAGTTATTAGCGAGACGTTAAATAATTATGTCAAAACCTTAAAAAAACAAGTTTTAATAACCTGTATTTTTTGTTGAATTTTTATTTTTGGTTTAAAAAACGTCAAAAAAAAGTCAAACGAGCAAAAAAATTCTTTCTAATAAAATAACCGGTATTTTTTGATGATTTTTTATTTTTTCTTACCGTCGTCCGGCTCTTAAAAACAGTAAAAAACTCCAGGTTCTTTTACCTAAATTTTATGATGACCGAAATTAACGGAATCTTAAAATGCGCAGTTAGTTAAAGGCGTTGCAAAGTGATTTTGAAACAAATATCAAAACATAAAAATTAACAACTTAGAGCCTTAAATAAAAGATATTTTAAGGTTATATTGTGCTTCGTTCTAAATTTGATGCAGTTTAAACACAAAGCAAAAATTAAGAAAATCACAAAAAAATCACTTTTTGTATGAAAATGTTGATAATGTAGAATAACAAAAATACAAAACTTTTGCAAAAACACTTTATTCAACATTAATTCAGTTACTTTTGTGCTAGTTCTTTTGTGTTTTAAAAATAAGCCAATTTTTCAACACCCTAAATTGGTGGCCGAAATTAAGGCCTGGCAGAAATTAAGTCAGATACCCTAACTTAAATTTTTTTTAAAACTTATTTAACGTAGAACACCACTGTTATGACGATTTTTACTAAAAGTTAGATATCAACTTAGATATTAATTTTTGTCTGACAAAAGAATAGTGCGATCGAAAACTCAGATTATGATGTATCCAACGGTAATAGTTTCATCGTTTACCGAATGTTCGATTTCGAGATATAGTTTAATTATTTTGAAGCTCAAAAAATAGTTTTTGGCCATTTAAAAATTTGATTAGCTCAGTTTTTCCTGCAATTTTATAGAAAGTTAACGAAAAATAGGGACAACTTTTAGATGTGGTTTGGAAATAAACGTACTTCAAAATTGTAAGAAAATTTAAAAAAATCGATGTTTTTAAAAAAAATCAAATAAAAAAATCCTGAATTAGTTTTTTAATCAAATACAATTCAAAGTATTGATTACACTTGTGTCTAACTATTTCGAAACTTTCATTAAAGTCTGAGCTAATCAAATTTTTTTAATTTTCATTTAAATTTTTGTGATTTGACGCCGAGAAACTACTTTTTATAACGTTTGTTTAAAAGTATCTTTTACGAAAAAGATCTCGGATGAGCCAGTGGTTAGAGTGTCGGACTCGGATCCTCGGACCCGTAGGTTTAAGTCTCCCGCAGGCAATATTTTTAACGTCGAAAATTTTTTTTTAATTTTTAACTTTTGAATTAAAAAAGTGTGTTTTATTCAAGATACGCTAAATGAAAAATAAAAAAAAGAATATTTTTGGTAATAATTTTATTATATTATAATGTATTTTTGACATGTATTTTATTGGTGTCATTTAATGATTGTGGACGATAACAATTTTAAAAGAAAAATGAATCTCAAAAATTGAATGAGCAGGTCAAATTACGTTACTAAAAATTAATTAGAAAAGATGTGCCGTCAAAATCTAACTGTGGTGTTCTACCTAAAACAATAAAAATAGTCTTAAAATGTACATGGAGTAACTTTAAGTAGGTATATTCCAAGTTTAAATCAGCTTGAAATAGCTCATTTAAAAAGGGCAGCTCCGGAGCTCCCTCCGTTTTAAATAGCCGAAGTTCGAAAGCATGACAGTGGACCTTCGGGCGAACCCCGCAGCGGTCGCTGATCTCCTCCGAGAGTGGGAAGAGGGGGTGAGCAAGGCGAGGAGAGTGCCCGACATAGGTGAGAAGGGGGGGGCAGGGTGTGGTCCACCCCCCCTAGCCTCGAAATTTTGCCCCCCCCCTAGACGAAAATCTAGGGCCCCCCCTCCCCCCAAATTTCCGAATTTTTTACCCCTGACCCCCCTCCCCCCTCGGGAAAATTTTAGGTACCTTTTTTATACTAAATTTTCTTCCGAAAACGTAATTTTCATCACATATTCATGTTTTTACACCCTTTTATACATGAATATGGCTTTTTATTCAATAAAATGTAGTATTATCCTATAAAAAGAACAATTATTAAAGTTATTATGGTTTAAAACTGTTTTGCATTGGACACCGGACCCCACCTGACCCCCCTCTAGATTTCAAAATTTCGCACCCCGGGTCGACGTCCCCCCCCCTAAAAAGCTAGGGGGGGTCCGGACCCCCCTGGGATCCCCCTCCTAGAATTCAAAATTTGATTTACCCCGGGTAATTACCCGTCCCCTAGCTTCCCCGACCGTGCTCACCTATGGTGCCAGATGGAACCAACGAGGGTTGAACGAAACCCTGGTTACTGGCAAAGGACAACATGACATTGGAGGGTAGGAACATCACTAGTATACTCAAACCCAAAATTTAAGAGGGGAGGGTGTCCAAAGTTTTTTGAGAGTTTTCCACCTCAAATACCCCAATTTTAGCGTTTTTAGGAGGAGTAGTTTATTGAAACCCACCCTTCACCCCCCAAAAAATAGGAGATTTTATTAATACCCTCTCCCATTCTAGGAGGGGGGTTTGGGTTACCCCCAAAGGTTAAGGGGAGGGGTTGTCGGCAGTTTTGATATTTTTGAAGAGTATAATTCCCCAACCGCTTTTTCTGC